>MCJB01050759.1:10176-30800 GCA_002018475.1 Nicotiana obtusifolia | reverse complement strand
ATAGTATATATGACTTAGACGAGCGACCGGAAGAATTTTAATAGACCTCGAACAATGTTAAAATTAAATCGAGGAAGTTCGGATCTCCGGTTGATAGGTCGAATTTTGATCCGAAAGTCGGAATGAAATTCCGAAAGTTGTTGTAGGTTCCTTATGTAATTTTGGACTTGCGTGAAAATTTTCAGACCATTCGGACTTCGTTTGGTCGAGTTCGGATCGAAGGATCGAATTGAGAATCCTTAGAGTTCATCGAATTGCTTTTAATACAAATTCTATAAAACGATGTTCGTTTTATTGTTCCAATGATTGGAACAAGTTTGAATGAGGTTATTGAACATGTGTGCATGTTCGGATGAAGTCCCGAGGGTCTCGGGTGAATTTTGGATCATTAACAGGACTTAGTTTGTCGCTTCATGAAGCGACAAACATCGCGCCTCTGGTATAATTGAAATTTGAATAAGTAAATAAACTCCAAATTCAGTTTTGTTTAAAGCATTAGATTCGTATCGAAATTTCGGAGCCGTAGCAAAAAGAATCGTCTAAATCGGACTCCGTATGAGAAAGTTAGGCTTATTTTCGTAACAAGGAAGAAATCTGCCAAAATGGCAGATTCGCGATCGCGAACTGACCGCGAATCAGTTTCGCGAATTCATCGCGAAATGGCCTGGCATTTTGCCCAGGCCTACTGCCCGTGTTCGCGACCCTCTTCCCCATTTTCGCGTTTCGCTTTACGAGTTCGCGAACCGCGAACTCGTCGCCAACGACCCCTCTCTCTTCTGTTCTACTTCGCGATGGCTTGGCCATCTTCGCGTCTCGCATAGCCCATTCGCGCACCGCGAAATGGGCCGCGAATCTGGTCAGGAAACTGACCTCTCTTTCTCGCTTCACTATTTTAAGTCTAACTTTTTCGTACGGAGTCCGATTTAGACGATTCTTTTTGCTATGGCTCCGTAATGTCGATACGGAGCTAATTCTTTAAACTAAATAGAATTCGGAGGTCGTTTACCAACTCTAATCTCAATTAAACCAGAAATCACTTGTTTGTCGTTTCATGAAGCGATGAACTAAGTCCCGTTAATGATCCGAAATTCATCCGAGACCCTCGAGACTTCATCTGAACATGCACACACGTTCAATGACTTCATTCAAACTTGTTCCAATCATTGGAACACTAAAACGAACATCGTTTTATAGAATTTGCATTGAAAGCAATTCGATGAACTCTAAGGATCCTCAATTCGATCCTTCGATCCGGACTCGACCAAACGAAGTCCGAATGGTCTGAAAATTTGCACGCAAGTCCAAAATTACATAAGGAACCTACAGCAACTTTCGAAATTTCATTTCGACTTCCGGATCAAAATTCGACCTATCAATCGGAAATTCAAACTTCCTCGATTCAATTTTTACGTTGTTCGAGGTCTATTAAATATAAATAATAAAATGGCTCGGGGGAAATAAAGTGAGTCATCACATATATACGCTGAATCCTATGTGCAAATTTATGGATTTCAAAAATGAAACTATTTTGATAGAAACTAATTTTGTATCTAAAGTTATTACCAGAATACCTATTAAGTGGTATGAAATAGATTTTCCCAAAGAATGGGTCATTGAGGAAGCAATAGCTCCTCGAAATAATGTTAACAGTGAAATCAGAAAAGTAGAACAAGCTTTTGATGGAACTGTTAAAATCAGGTTCAATGAACTCGATCAAATTGATAATATTAGTTAATCATCTAGATTAACTAAATTTAACTCTTCTTATATTTCACCTATTGATTATAAGTTAGTGTCACGACCCTAACCCCGAACCCGGTCGTGATGGCGCCTCTCGTGAAGACAAGGCCAGCCAATTTAACCAAAATCTCATTTTTAAGCAGTTAAATAACATGAAAATAATATAAGCATGATTTAATAACAATAAATCGCGAAAATATAGCTAACCATCCCGACACAGCCCAAACCGGGGTGTCACAAGTCATGAGCAACTATGGATCCTGATACAAGCCTACTAAATACAATATCTGGCACAACTGTTTGAAAAGCTTGGGAACAACAAGATAAGAGAGATATGGGGCTGCGGACGCCAACAGCTACCTCGTACTCTCTGAATCACCACCTGGACAGGAGGAGTCAACACTCCGGAGCAGAACCAGCAAAGCCTGAATCTGCGCGCATGGTGCAGGGAGTAATGTGGGTACTCCGACTCAGTGAGTAATAACTATAAATAAAGAATGAAAGTAAGAAAAACACGTAAAGCACAAGGCATTCTATAATGAAGCAGTAGAACATCATTTGAAAACAGTAAATTCGTGAGAAATCAAGTAGAATCCCCTTCCAACAGGTAAAACATGTAATTTTCAGGTAAATAATGTGAAGTAAAAAAAAAATAGAAGATAGCCCCTCGGGCTCAGTATCAACAAACCCGCCCCTCGGGCAATATCACATAACAGTACCAGCCCCTCGGGCTCAAATTTCAGAACAATACCAGCCCCTCGGGCTATCACATGGAACAGTATCAGCCCCTCGGGCTATCACATAGTACAATATCAGCCCCTCGGACTATATCTCACATCACAATGGGTACCCGCGCTCACTGGAGGTGTACAGACTTCGGGAGGGGCCTCTTATGGCCCAAGCACAATATCAAGCCACCTCGTGGCATCAAATCTAGGCCCTCGGCCTCATATCAGTCAAGCCACCTCATAGCGTATATAAAGTATCTCAGGTCCTCGGCCTCATATCAGTCACAAGCCACCTCGTGGCATATAAAATATCTCAGGCCCTTGGCCTCATATCACTTAGTATATCCTCACATCTGGCCCTCGGTCGCACTCAGTCAGAAAATCATCACAAGCCCCTCGGGCATAGTAAATAGTAATTCTCAGCCCAAAAACATCATTAAAATATTATTTAAGTCTCAAAACTGAGCAAAAATGGCTGAGTTGTAAAAAAGTGGAAAACAGCATGACTGAGTTCAAGTAATAAATCAAAATAATGGGGAAACAGCGATAAAAATCCCCGAAGCGTTCAAATAATTGGCACGAAACCCAAATATGGCAATCAGCCCAAATCATGATGATAACAAATAAATTTCAGTCAAATAAGCGATAAAAATCATCAATCGAGACGGACCAAGTCACAATCCCCAGTACTAAACGACCCCACGCTCATCATCGAGCGCGTATCTCACCTCAATATAGCACTACGATGTACAATCCGGGGTTTCGAACCCTCGGAACATCATTTACAATCACTACTCATCTCGAGCCGGCTAAATCCCTAGCCCGCGACGCTTTGCCCCTCGATTTGGCCTCCACGCGCGTTGAATCTTCCTAAAATCAGAACGAATACGTCACAATATGCTGAGGGGACAAATCCCAAGTGAAAACAATCAAAAAATACCAAGAAATTCTAAAATTAGCAAAACCCGAACCCCGGGCCCACTTCTCGAAGCTTAGAAATTTTCACATCAACGGGTTCCTTATCTCACAACAAGTTCAACCATAAAAAAGTTATCGAATTCCGACATAGGATCCACCTCCAAATCTTAAATCTAAACTTAAGGATTTTCACAATTTTTTTCCAACTTAAATCACCAATTAAATACTACAAATAGTGATATACTGGGGTAATTTGACCAAAATTGAGTTAAGAACACTTACCCCGATGTTTCCCTTGAAAATCTCCGGAAAGTCGCCTCAAAATTCGCTTTAATTCGAGCTCTATAGCTCCAAATATGTTAAAATAGCCTAAACCCTCATTTTAAGAATCTGTCCAAGCAAGTACCATTTGGACATGTTTTCGAGACTGATTTTGCTGTGATTTAAGGGCGTTTTGGTGATGTTTCTAAGATGGTAACGACAGTGAGTTTTACATAGCCAATGGTTACTGGTTTCTATTTATAGAGGGTCAAAAATCGGGACAAAATGCCCCTTTCAGGTTTAATATGCGACCACATTTCTGTCGCATAACAGACATGCGGTCCGCATATTTGATATGGCCATCGCAGATTGTAACCCTAGCCTTCACCGCATTCAATGTGAGGTATGGTTTGCGGTCCGCATTGTAGAAATGCGACCGCATATGAGACCGCATTTTTTACGTTGATCTTTGCCCAGAAATCTGTCTTGGTCTGTGATCTCAGTGTGAGATATGCAGTCGCATTATTCTGACGTCGATCTTTGCCCAGAAATTTGTCTTGGTCTGCGATCTCAGTGTGAGATATGCGGCTCGCATTGTAGAAATGCGACGTATATGAGACTGCATTTCTGACGTCGATCTTTGCCCAGAAATCTGTCTTGGTCTGCGATCCCAGTGTGAGATATGCTGCTCGCATATGCGTTTTGCGATAGCATAACCTGCTTTGCGATGCCTGTTTGCTCTTTTACATAATTACAAAAAAGAAATTGCGTTTAAAACAAGCAAAAATCTAAGCGATTAGTATCAAATGTGCTTCTCCGGCACATCAGGTCGTCACAGTTAGATTTTCCTTCAAGAGCATCTATTTCACAGATTAGAGAAAATGATAGAATTGATGTTATAAAAATTAGCACAGATAATATCGCTAGTGCTATACCAATCCCAACTGAATGCAAAATGGATTTTTCAAATGGTTTACATGGATAGAGACCGAATAGATTTTAGTCCGGGTTCACCGGTAAGAAAATTAATTTCTGCAGAGTTTAAAAAACCCAGATGGGAACCTTTTAGAAATTAGTTTTTTGATAATTTTAATGAAAAAATAATAAAGTTTTTCCAAGATGATTTTTATGATGATATTAGTAGATACAACAAGATTATAGCTTTTGTGCTATGGTTTATGTCTAAATATGTTGATGGTTATATTTCCATGCTAGAAAGATATTATAAGCTCAGTAGTGGAGAAGTTACTAAATCTATTTTTCCACCCCAAACATCTTTCCAAATGGGAGAAAATGATAAGGTTGTTTATTATACTGCGTTTCTAAATTGTTTGATGATAATATTGGTACTATTACTGCTAGAAATTTAAATACGATGTTGACTCAGAATAATTATACTGACATCTATGTGAGTATTCTGGGTGAACAGGTAGCTTCTATCAGTGATAGATTGGACAAGCTTATAGTAGAAGTCCAAAAAATTAACAACAAGGATACTATAAAAGGTAAGGAGCAAATAGCGAATGCCAGTATCCAACCTCCTCCAGAAGTCAAAGACTTTAAATTGAAAAGTCTCGATGACTTGGAGAAGCTGCTTAATAAGAAATTTGAAGGATTTAGGATTAGTCCTTTAAATTTAGAAAATTTATCTAGCGAAGAAAGAAAAGAAAAACTTTCTGATGAAATTAATAAAATTTCAGAAAAGTTTGCTAGGAAACCAGTACAAAGGATGTACTATTATCATAGACCGACCCTCAGGATGTTTTACTAGAACCTGAGCCCAATTATTTCTCGCCAGTTATAGAGGTAAGGAATCTATGAATGGAACATAGATGGATTTACAGATAGACAAATTTATATCCAGGTGCATAAAATGCTTATGTATAGTACTATCTGTAAGGTAAATAATAATCTGAGAAAGCTATAGCTGATATGATTATAGCTGGGTTTACTGGTCAACTGAAAGGATGGTGGGATAGAAAATGGTCATAATGTTCATAATATAGTCTATTCTTTAGTTCTCAGTATTATAGAACATTTCTCAAGAAGATGGTCAGATAATAGTGAGACCATTAGGACTATGCTTCAAAATATTAGGTGTCATACGCTTACAGAGTTTAGATGGTATAAGAATGTATTTTTATCTAGAGTTATGGAATTACCTGAGTGTAATAGTACTCACTGGAAGTCTAAGTTTATAGGTGGGCTTCCCACTTTATTTGCTGAAAGAATTAGAAAGACCCTTAGAGGTACTGCTATGAGTATAGATTATAATAGTTATACTTATGGTAAGTTAATTAGTGTATGCACTCCAGAAGGTTTAGCTCTTTGTAATGAAATTAAGCTAAACCAAGAAATTAAGAAACACCGTCTAAATGAAAGACATCATCTTAAGAGAGTTCTGTGAGCAGTTTGCCATAGATATCCCCAAAATTAAGAAACCTCATAGGAAGAAGAAAGACCAGAAAGAGCCTTATAGGTACAAAAGAAAAAAGAGAATAAAACCAGGAAAAAGGAGGGAGAAGACAGAAAAAAGAAGACATAGTTATAAGAAGAGAAAGGATTTTATGTCACGACCCAATTTAGGATCGTGACCGGCGCTTAGGAGCAAGTGCTCCCAAGTAAGCCTCATCGGAAATTTTACAGCAAATCGGACAGAGTTTCCCCTGTTTTTGAACCATCCCAAAAACTTTCCTGTCTTAAATCAATAACCAAACATCCTAATATTATACCAAACAATTGACAACTTGTCAATTAACCAATACAAGTCTCCACCATAACTAAATCACCAACTAACCGCTAGAAATACTAATTTATCCCCAACTTTGATAAATGAGAACGATATTCAACATAAGACTATAATAACGAAAGAATACGCATAACACTAAAATAATGACTATGGAGCGACTCTAAGAGTTCAATGAATAAACCATAACAATAAGTGAAATCTCTGCCTACGCGAACAAGTGCGAGGCTCACCGAGAAATATCAACCTGTACGCTCTAATTAACTAGATCTTCACCTGCGTCAACTGCTGTCTCTGTAAAAATAATTAGCGGGGAATGAGTCGCTAGCTCAGTGAGTAATAACACTTAACCATAACCGTTTTTATTTGGGGACAAGTCAGAAACATGCTAGCATCTCAAAGGGAAAATAACATAAAAATGCTCTTTCAAAACAATAAATAATTTCTAGTCTCATCACACTTTTCTTGTAGTAAAATATAATAAACAATTCAGTAATAAGCTCGGTAACACTGTATAACATCAGTATTCATATTTTGGGAGGTTTCAATGAACGGATCATGTAATCGGTATAACTGTGGACTTCTTCGCAAGAAGTCAAATATAACGGTAGTCCCTACTCGAGGGAAATCGGTAACGGTATGCTAGTTCTACCTTCCCACTAGCGAGGGCTATAACGGTAATCAGTAATTACAAGGTGCACCAGGTCTAACGAACCCGCCGTTAGCTACGGGATCCTTCAATGTCTACTCCCATTTATACTTGTCTCCGAAATCCGTATATATTCATAGAAACTATTTTAAAACAATATAGGGCATTTCAGTTCTTATCAAATCATATAATTTCCTTTCGATAACAGTAAATTCAAGTAACGGTAAAATAAATCTAGTGACAACGAAAATATTTAAAATCACGGTACTCATCTCAAATAACTATTTCGGTTTCATATCGAGTAAAATACTTGTCCCACATGCAACTCAAAATAATCGTAACATATTCATATTAAAAATTATGTGTAAATCATGCAAGTTATGAAAACACAGATTGCGGTAAGATTACTACTCACAGTACTCGTGCCGAAATTCCAACTCGTCACCTCGAGCGATCCGTACGACTTTCTTTGATCAATCTGCCTTCTTTCCATTTGTATTGTAGAAGAACATAAGATGGCAGATGTTAAGTGGTCTTGATGTTTTCATTAAGCAGATAAATGTACTGCGTAAGTCGCATAATAGTCCAAGTTATGGACGAATTTGACTTGAAATAGAGAACGGACGGAAGGAAACAGTAGCAAGTGGTATGGAGTTAAGCTTCAACAACAGAAGGCAGCGATTTAGGCTTGAACAACACTTAAGAAGCCCAGGGAAAAGTATATAAGCTTTAAAGCTTCCAGCAATCCATTAGCATTCAAATCTTTACTGAAATCTCCCTTTTTTCTCTGTTCTTTCAAAGTTTCTTTTCTTCAGATCTGATTTAGTAAAATTCAAAAATTGGTTCTCAGTTGTTTCGTGTGTGTGTGTGAGCAACGGGGCGGCTGCTAGGGTTCTCTTTGGAAGAAGAGGGAAAAATATGCAGGGCTTTCTTACTGGAGTCATTACCTGTTCGGACCGTAACCTTTTTTTAGTTAAAGTAGGTTTCTTCCCCTTTTTCTTAATTCCAGTGGGCTTTGCCCTTTGTTTTAGTTTGACTAGGTTTTCTTCTTTTTGTTTTATTTAGTTTAATTTGTTCCTTTATTTTTTTTCCTTTTTTTTTTGTTTTGGACTTAAATTATTTTCTAAATGTCCAATATATCCTCACTTAAAATATTGGGGTATTACATTTTATTAAATCCATTAAACCTTATGCGTGTTACAAATGTGGTAGAATAGGTCACTATGCCAAAGATTGTAAGGTTAAGGATAAGATTAAGAACCTTGACCAAGATGAGAGTATTAAGGATTCATTATATAAGATCTTTTTGAATTCTTCAAGGGATAATTGCCTAGTAAGCGGTGACACAGAATCTTCAACTGATGAAGATTTGAAGGTGATACAAAATGAAGAATACTATTCTTCATCAGAATTCGAATGTGGACCTTGTAAGCAGATGCAAGGTGGGTGTTATAATAACAACACAGAAGATGAGTTTTAATAATATTTATTCTCAGTTTAAGGATTTAGATATAAATGTCCTTACAAATGATGGCTTATTAGAACTCCTTAGATTTATTAAGGATCCTGAACTAAGATCCCAGATTATAGATAAAATAGATCCTATTAAGGATAATAGTCCTAAGGATTCTGAAGAAGAAAGAATTCCTTCCCAAAAAGGTCCTTATACAATTTCTTATATTAAGAGGATTTTAAGAGAAAAATCCCAGGCCATTGATAGGCCAACCACTGTTCAAGACTTGAAGGAGGTAATAGAGAAAGGTCTAATAAAACCTTCAACGTCCAAATGGTCTTCAACTGCTTTCTATGTTAATAAACATGCAGAACAGGAACGTGGTGTTCCTAGACTTGTTATAAACTATAAGCCCCTTAATAAGGCGCTAAAATGGATTAGATATCATATTCCTAATAAAAAGGATTTATTGAATAGATTACATGATGCGATTATATTCTCAAAGTTTGACTTAAAATCAGGCTATTGGCATATTCAAATAGCTGAATCAGATAGATATAAAACTGCTTTTAATGTCCCAATGGGTCAATATGTGTGGAATGTTATGCCATTTGGTTTGAAAAATGCTCCTTCTAAATTTCAGAAGATTATGGATGATATCTTTATTTCTTATACTAATTTCATAATAGTCTATATAGATGACATTCTGGTATTTTCAAAAAATATTGAAAGTCATTTTCGACATTTAAAAATATTTAGAAAAGTTATTATTAAAAATGGTTTGGTTATTTCTAAGTCAAAGATGAATATTTTTCAGACTAATATTAGATTTTTAGGTCATAATATTGAAAAGGCGAAAATAATTCCTATTAATCGTAGTATCGAATTTGCTTCTAAATTTTCTGATATTATAACTGACAAAACTCAATTGCAGAGATTTTTGGGCAATCTTAATTATATTTCTCCTTTTATAAAGGATTTAGCTTAAGATACTGCCATTCTTTATGATAGACTCAACAAGAACCCAAAACCTTGGACTAATAGTCATATAGATGATGTTCGTATTATAAAACAAAAGGTTAATAACCTTCCTTGCTTAACACTTGCTAACCCAAATTGGGAAAAAATTGTTGAAACAGATGCTTCTTATATAGGACTTGGCGGTATACTCAAACAAATATCTTTTGATAATAAACAAGAATATCTTATTCAGTTCTATTCTGCGAAATGGAATAATTATCAGAAAAATTACGCAACTGTAGCTAAAGTAATTCTTGCTATAGTTAAATGCATTTTAAAATTCCAAACTGATTTATATAATCAAAAGATTTTAATAAAAACTGATTGTCAAGCTGCTAGATTTATCTTTAACATAGATTTCAAGCATAATGTTTCAAAACAAATGTTTGCAAGGTGGCAAGCTCTATTAGCCCCTTTTGATTTCAAAATTGTTTATAAAAAAAGGTAGTGATAATAGTCTTCCTGATTTCCTTACTAGAGAATATTTGAATTCATAATTCTCTGTGTTTTATTTTTCAGATGAGACCACAATATACACCCCCTCGAGGAAGGGGAAGAGGTAGAGGCAATGGCAGAGATATCCTTGCCCAAATTGAAAATCAACAATTAACAGCTGCTAATTTTGCAGAAAGTTGGGGGGTTAATACTGACTACCCTATGTACAAGGAATTCATGGATTTTATGAAATCCAAACAGAATACGGGTAATAACCCACCATTATATTCAACAGCTTTGATAGAGGAAGGTCAAGAAAACAATGAGGTTTATAGCCAAAATCAACAGAAAGAACTAATAATTCTTCTGGAACAATCAGACTTGAAATGGAAAGAGAACCCATGGCAAATAATGGCCAAATATATAGACACGGCATCATATGCCTAAACTGCTTACAAATATAGAATGAATTATGAGCTGATTCTATTATCAACCGGCTCAGCTGAAATTCAGCATTTCTATCCTTCTACTACGAAAAAAGTTTATAACTTTTCCAAGATTATAATCAAGAAAATTATACCCTCAGATGAATAGGGTATCAGTACTTTGAAAGAAAAGGATTATATCCACCCAGAACAGAAATACCTGTTAAATTTAATTATTGGGATTATATCCAAAGTTTTCATAAAACTTTCTTATATGAAAATTCTAACAGAAAACATTCCCAGTTTATTAAAATCTGCACGAATGTATTTGAGCAGAATTTACCAAATTAGTTTTGTGACTGGTGGATTTTATATGGTCCATCGATGGAAATATTACCAGAAGTTTATAAGAGTTTATATACACAGTGGGTAGAAATATCACCCAAATTAATATCTTTGCAAAAGGATAATATATTTTTTGAGGGTATGCCCTTATTTACTTCTTTATAGAATTTTCAATTCCATGGATTATGAAATGGGATATAGAAGTTAGTCAAACTAGTAGGGGATTTTCCTGCTTAAATAGAATCTTTTATACAAAATTTTGGAGTAAAATGCTTCAAATAGGCAAGGAAGGTAATATCCACGGGCAAGAAACTTTGGATAATATCCATAAAGCACTTAAGAATTACAGTTCAAGGAGCCATGTCAGTAATCCTGAAATTGAAGAACTCAGCCCATTCAAGCAAATAACGAGAAAGCTGCAAATGAAGAAGGGTGCAATTTCGAAAAAGGAGATTCTAGCCTCCTACTTCGAAGAAATTAGAAAGGATCTGCTAAGAAATTTCGATACAGAAGTTTCAGACGATGTATCCATGGCCTCATTAGGTAATACAACGGATGAGGACATATGTTTAACTGGTGAATTACAAGGAACTCAATCAGAACAAGTTAATATTGAAGACCTTGAAGAGTTTCTGAAGAAAATGAAAGAAAATGCAGAAAAATCTTCTACAGAGAATGACAGAGGTAAAAGAAAAATCGTTTGAAAAATGCTGAAGGCCCCACAATAAAATTATTGGGGTAATGCGGACGAAACAGCTTAATGCGGACGGAACAGCTTTAATAAAGCAAGCCGACCCTACCATAATAAAGTGTCAGGAATCAAATAAAGTGTCAGGAATCAGTATCTATTTTTATAAAGTAGATTGTCATTTTATCTTTTTTCCTTTTTCTTTGTAGGCTACGAATATAATTATTATGTCGACCATTACTATTTATCTTTTGTTTTTAACTAGTTGATCCATTATATAAGGATCAGAATTTTTCAATAGAAGGAGGCTTTTCCGAAGGCTTTTCTTTAGGCATTCTGTAATTTCTCTTTCTCTCACTTGAAAACTCTCTCTGTAATCAAGTCTGTGTATTAATAAAAATCAAGAGGCTTATTGGCCACAACCGGAGGTCTCAGGTATAATTTTCCTTGCATTTAATATCTATTTCTTGTTTGGATATTTAGCCTAAATGATAGGCTAAATACTTAAGTGTTAAACGTAGGAATCTTGAGCTATTCTATGGCATGCCTTAGTATTAATTTCAATATTGTATCTTTCCGATGAGGCTTAGGTTAAAGGTTAAACCCAGGTAGTTTTAAGTTTAGAAAGTAAGCTCTGGTTATGGCAGCATAACCAGTGGTCTTCATCAAAATCCGTTTTTAAGCCAAGATGGGCGTTGTGAAAGGGTTTAGTAGGCAAGACCGTGGCTTAGAGTTTACTGGAAAAACCAAGAATTTGACAGGATTTAAGTCCTTAGCAATCCTCCCTGTAGCTCCATCGAAGCGATCCTATATGAAAAATCCAGCTCCTCCGGTGAAAAATTAATATGTCTTACATGTTTTTATTTTATGTTTTACTTATGTTTACTGAGCCAAATAATTCAATTCCTATTTATAGGAATAGTATCAGCTTGGTTGTTAATTTTGGATAGGATTGTTTGTTAGTTGTTAGAGCTTTTCTTAGGAGTTAAACGTTAGTGGTTTAGTCTTATTATATGCTTTGCATATCCTGCTGTAAATCAGAGTTCCAGAGAAAGCAATAACATTCTTCAGTGTTTTATCTCTCCCTACAATTTCTTTGACTGCAATTTCCTCTTTCCTCTATTATTTTTTGTTTTATGGTACCAGAACCAGGTTGTTGAACTCTGGTTGTTCTTTCCTTCTTCTTATCTATCAAGTTCGTTTTGTCTTGTTGGAGGAGATCGAAAGGTGAAGAGGGGAAGCTCTTCGTGCAGTATGGAATTGGCAAATGGGGGAAGTAGTTCAAATGCACAATTTGGTGCTGAAAAGCTTGTAGGGACAAACTACAAGTACTGAAGAATGTGTATGGAGGCTTGCTTACCTTCAAGGTCAAGACCTGCGGGATCTTATCGTTGGTGTTGAAGCAGACAGTCCAGCAAATACTCCAAAAAATACAGAACCACGAAAGAAATGGAAGATCAAATGTGGTAAAACTCTCTTTGCTTTAAGAACTTCAATTGGAAAAGAATTTATCGATCATGTACGTGATATTAGTTCACCAAAAGAAGTTTGGGAGACACTTGAGAGATTGTTTTTTCAAAAGAATACAGCTAGGTTACAGTTGTTGGAAAATGAATCGGCAATTCTAACACAGGGAGGTATGTCTGTTTCTGAATATTTCTTACGGGTTAAAAGCATTTGTGCTAAAATTTCAGAATTACATCCGGATGAGAAGATCGGCGAGGCAAGATTGCGACGATGTCTTATTCGAGGATTGAAGAAGGAGAACAATGTTTTCGTTACCTCCATTCAAGGTTGGTCAAAGCAACCTTCAGTTGAAGAATTAGAAAATTTACTTTCTAACCAAGAGGCTTTAGCAAAGCAAATGGCAAAAAGTTTTGAATCCCATGTCGTTCTCTTCTCAAAGGACAAGAATAAAAAGAAAAATACATCAGCAGAAAACAAGAACAATGAGAAAGGCTCAAACAGCGGAAAAGCTACTGATGGCAACTTTGAAAATATAAAGCGCCATAGATGTGATAAAATCAGGCACATCAAGAAGAACTGTAGAGTGAAGATCTCAAAGGCAAATGTTGCCCGTGAAAATGAAGGAAGCGAGCAACTCAAATGGGAGCATGCTTCACTGTTGAAGTAATTGAAGGGAGGAACGATGGTTTCATACCAGCTCAAATTCTTTACGACCACGATAGCTACAGACATGAGTGGATCATTGATTCTGGTTGCTCTCATCATGTAACCTGCAATGATTCGCGACTTTCAGAGCTGCGTCAACATAACGGAGAACGAGTTATTGTTATAGCTGATAACTCAATATATCCAGTAGCTAAAGGAATTTTGAAGATTGACATTAGAGATACACGGTGTCACGACTCAATTTAGGATCACGACCGGCACTTAGGAGCAAGTGCCCCCAAGTAAGTGTATCAGTATTTTACAGAAAATCAGACAGAGTTTTTTCTGTTTTTGGACTATTTAAAAACTTTCCTGTCTCAAAATTAACAACCAAACATCCTAATATCCATCCCAACAATAATAACTTTATCAATTAACAAAAATAAGTCTCAACCATTGATAATCCACCCACTAACAGCCAAAATACTAATTTATCTCCAAATTCGATAAGAAAGTGCAATACTCAATAAGTCTATAATACTTAACTATGGAGCAACTCTAAGAGTTCAAAGAAAAGACCATAATAATTAATTAAACTTCTTGCCCACGTGAATAAATACGGGGTTCACCACAAACTATCAACCTGTGCGCTTTAAGTAACGAAATACTCTCCTGCGTCAACTGCTGTCTCTGTAAAAACAATAGCGGAGAGTGAGTTGCTAGCTTAGTGAGTAATAACACTTAACTACAATCGTTTTTATTTGAGGACAAGTCAGTAAACATGCTTGTATAATGATAATCAGAACTATTATAAAAATAAAATGCCCTCTCAAAAACGGTAAATAAAATCAGTCTATTCATGTGCTTCCTGTAATAGAAATCAATTTAACAAATCGGCAATAAACTCAGTAAACACTGTCTCATAGCACATCTTTATGTTTGGGAGGTTTCCCAGAAAGGACCATGTAATTTGTATCAATGCGTGGGCCCCTTCGTAAAACGAGTCAAATATAACTGTAGGTCCATACTCGAGGGAAAACTGCAACTGTATGCTAGTTCTACCTTCTCACTAGCGATGGCTATAATTATACTCGAAAATCGGTAAATACAAGTGCGCCGGGCCTAACGAACCCGCCATTAGCTACGGGATCCTTCAAAGTCTCCTCCTATTTTCGTTGTAAACAGTAAATATTCACATGGAAGCATTTTCAAAATAGTACTAGGAATTTCAATTTTTATCAAATCATGTAATCTAATTTCGGTAACGGTACTAATATCTCAAGTAACAGTAAAACATGTCTAGTAACATTGAGAACCTTTTAAATAAAAAACATCTCAAGTAAACTATTCGGTACCATATCAAGTAAAGGACTTGTCCCACATGCAATTTCAAATATTCTGTAACACATTTTATTTTCAAAATATAGTATAAGCCATGCAGGTTATGAAAGTACAAATTGCGGTAAGGTTACTACTCACAGTACTCGTGTCGAAATACCAAACTCATCACCTCGAGCAATCTGTACGACTTTCTTCAATCAATCTATAATCACATCAACATCGATATCGTGTTAATTTTCTTGTTTAGGCTAATTTATAGCTAATTTAGATTGCCCAACTCTCAGGATTTTATATTTGACTTTTAATTTGTCGAATTATATTTTCCCAATAATTCACTCTTATTCTACTTGAAATATCAAAGACCCATCTCAGTGTCCCCACTCACTGCTATCAAAATTCCATTATAACTTTTTCAATATCACCAGTATTTACTAGCAATCATATTTGGTTACCAATCACTAACGAAAGTAAAAGTTTCTAAAGGAACACTTTCTTATTGGTGTATATAGAAATATACAAGTTTACCACCCAACCACCCAAACATATAGTATATTCATCAATTCATGAAAAATTCCACGGACTCCACTATTTTCTTAGTATTAGTTTTTCAACTAATTCTCAACCCCAACTCTATATCCATAGAATTTATGAATCAAATCTATGAATTAAGTTTAAAAACTTTCCTTTCTCTTCTTCTTCTTTATTTAATTAGTTTTCTCTGTGTTGAATTCTTCCCGTGCTCTTCAATGGAAGGAGAAGGGCAAACTCACATTGTCTTTTCTTGTTTTCTAGTCGTGATTCTTTCCCCCCTTCCCTTAATTCCTTTCTTTCTTTTTCCTTTTTGGCCATAGAATGTGCTTCGGCCCTTTTTGTGCTTGCATCCCTTTTTTTGTTTTGTTTTTTCTTTCTTTTTTTTTTTTTTTGACTTACTTAGTTGCTAAATGACCAATATGTCCTTGTTTAAAATTATGGGATATTACATCCTCCCCACCTTATACAAATTTGGTCCCCGAATTTAATTCAAGTATGTACTTGTAGACTGGAATAAATAAAAATACTTGACTCGCATAACATCTTCCACTTCTCATGTAGATTCTTCAACTGTATGGTTTCTTCATAAGACTTTCACGAACACAATTTCTTTTGACCGTCTTACTTGTCTATCAAGAATAGCCATTGACTCTTTCTCGCAAAATAACTTCTCATCAAGCGATATAGTCGGTGATTCAAGCACATGAGAGGAGTCCGATATACATTTTCTAAGCACAGAGACATGAAACACTGGATGAATAAATAGTAACTCAAAAGGAAGTGCCAAAAGATATGACACAGCTCCCACTCGTTCAAGTATCTCGTATGGACCTATAAGCCTCGGGCTCAACTTACTTCTTTTCCCAAACTACATCACAACTTTGATAGGAAAACCTGCAGGAACACTTTATCCCCAACGGTGAACATTAAATTTCTTCTTCTCTTATCTGCATAAGATTTTTGTCTGCTTTGAGCTATAATGACCCGACCAGTCATTTTGAGAATTAGCGTCCCATTCTGTTGCTTAAGGTCTCAAGCAGCTTCGTATTATGTGTTATGACGTGCGTGCGCGGTCGAGTTCGGATTTCGGATGATTAGGGATTAATTTGGAAGAAGCATTCTTGTTTTAGAAGCTAAAGCGGTAAGAGTTGACCGGAGTTTGATTTTTGTGTAGACAACTCTGAAATGACATATTGATGGTTCTAATAGCTACATATGGTGATTTTGGTCTTCAGAGCGTGTTCGGATGTTGATTTGGAGGTCCGTAGATCATTTCAATTTAATGAATTGGCGAAAGTTGGAAAAATAGAAGATTTTGAAAAATTTGACCGGGAGTTGACTTTATTGATGTCGGGGTCGGATCCCTGTTCCGAAAGTTGGAATAGGTTCGTGTTGTCATTTATGACTTGTGTGCAAACTTTGAAGTCAATCAAAGTTGGTTTGGTATGAATCGACATTAGTTTTGGAATTTGAAAGTTCATAAATTTCTTAGGCTTGAATCGATGCGCGATTCGTGATTCTAGTATTCTTAGAGGCAATTTGAGGCTTCGAGCAAGTTCGTGTCATGTTTTGGGACTTGTTAGTATACTTGGTTGGGTCCCATGGGGCTTAAGTGAGTTTTGGATGAGTTTGGATTGTGTCGCGTTCTTATTTGATATTTTGGCGTCGTTTCTTTTGGCATAAAAAGTTCCATATTATGCAAACGACCTTTGATTAGTAATTCGATTGAACCATCAGATCCTTATCGTAATTGCAGAACCATAGCAACAAGAATCATCGCATTCCGAGGTCATATGAGAGAGTTATGCACATTTTCATGTCGGAAAAGACTGCTGTTTTTCTGATGTTTGAGGGAACAAAGGCAAATCGCAGGTGTCAAATGCAATTTATAAATCTCAAGTGTCAAATGCGACTTGCCTGGAGAGGTTTCTAAAAATGGGAGTTTCACCATTTTTAACATAATTAGAGTTGGTGGGCTTGGTTTGCACGATTTTCAGAGGCAAACTTCAAATATTAGATTGGGGTAAGTAATCTTAGCTTGATTTTAGTCCGTTATTCATGAATCTAACATTATTTCCAACACCTATTTTTTGTGATTTGGGGGATCAAAATAGAAATTTTCCCAAACTTGATTTGAGGTTTTGAAGGCCGAATCAGAGTCGGAAATTAGTAATTTTGGTATGGTTGGACTTGTTTTAAAATGCGTGTTTGAATTTTGTAATTTTGGTCGGGTTTCAAGGTGCGGACCCGGATTGACTTTTTGAGTTGACCTATTATTTCTTTGCAAAGATTGTAATTTTATTTTTCGAATTAGTTTCCTGTAGTTTATATTTATGGTATGAAACATTTTTGGCTAGATTCGAGCCGTTTGGAGTTTGATAATCGAGGGAAAGGCCTACTAGTGGATTGATTTTAGCGTGATTTGAGTTAAGTGACTTGCCTAACCTTGTGTGGGGAATTACCCCTTAGGACTGAGTCATTTGTGCTAATTGGGTCATGTGAAGGCCGTTTTTGTGAGATGATGAGTACGTACTCAGGCTTATTTGTGAAAAATTTGACCGTTTAGGGCTCTTAGGTTCTTATGTTCATTAGATATGAAGTTGCTTTATTATGTCAAATTCTCCATTTACTAAATTCACCCTTACATGTCTTATTTGAAATTAATTGATTCATATTCTACCCTTGTTGCCAATTAAACTCTTATGTGCCTTGATTGAAGTTATTGCCTCTTTTACTGCCATGTTGATTTTTCCGTAATTGCTTTGCCTTTTATGTTGTATTTTCTACAATTTTTTAACCTTAATTTAAGTTATCGTCGTCCTTTCCGTAATTTGCTTAACCTTAATTAAAGTTTTGTTATCCCTTTCACTGGTGACTTAACCTTATTTGGAATCATTGATACATGCTATCTCTCTTATCATCAAGTTGTACCTACGTGGAATCAGTGTTACATATTATCTCTTCCCTTGTTGAGATATTCTTGTTGAGACCATTATTCCCTGTTGTGTCTTTCTTTGTGAGCTTGTTCTTTTGTTCCTTTGTTCTGAAGTTCTTGTGTTGATTTACTTGACGTACTCTCGTGTTATTGTTGTTGCTGCTTTTGTACTCAGTGTTGTTGAGCCAAGGGTTATGCGTGGTTGTGGTATTGAAATTGTTTTGAGAAAAAGTTGTGGCATATGGGCACATGTGGTGAAAGACCTTATATTGTGTTGTTATGTTTCGTCACATATGATATTATTGAGAGGATTGTTGGGGTGTTCGCACGTGAGTTGTCCGTACTATTATTATTATTATTATTGATATTTGCACATGCAGCATGACAAGGCGGGCTATATATGTGGGTTGCGCATGTGACGAGATAAGGTGGGAATATTATTATGCACGTGTGGCGAGGCAATGCGGGCATTTACTTTATTGTTGCACATGTGGCGAGACAAGGTGGCTATGTCGGTGAAGATTTGTAATGACTTGTGATGGCCTGGCGGCATTGTTGTTGCTGATATTTGTGCAGTGGTGTGCCTACCTGATGTGAGTCATGCAATTTACGTCTTGTTGTGTTGTTTCCTATGTGCCCTTTGATGTCTCTACTCTTACATGTTGACTCGAGTTGTGATAGAACGCTTTCACAAGCATACACGTAAACCTTGATGTATATTGATCATTTACATATATCCTCATATACTTGCCTTCAATGTGAAAGTTATTCTTCTGGAATGTGAGTTGTCCGTGCGTTCAAGGTTATTATTATTATTGGCACGTGAGTTGTCCGTGCGTGTATGAGATATTATCACTCCCTTGGCACGTGAGTCTTCCATGCGGTTATGAATTGTAATGTGGGCACAAAATGCCAAGTAATTAAGGTTCATGAGTTGGGACTCGTAAAATGTGACTATGAGATGAAGTACCTCGGGAAGTGTTACAACCCGTAATTTCGTACGTTAGAATACGCCGTGAGATAATTTACATATAAGAGCCTAAGAACCCGAAAAATAGTTCAAAGAATCAAGAAAAGAGCAAAGGTGTTGCGGAGTTGGATATGCTACCGCAAAACACAAATGCGGACAGCATATCCAACATTGAAATCGCAAACTGAGACAGATTTCTGGGCAGAAATCTGTGTCAAAAATGCGGCCAGTATGCGACCGCATAGTGCAAATGCGGACCGCAATTATGACATCCCCATCGCATAATGAAGCAGAGTTCTAGGCTAAAATCAACATCAGGAATGCGACCAGAATGCGGTCGCATTGTTGAAAATGAGAACCGCAAATCTGACCCCCCTGCGTCGCATAATGTGATAGATTTCTGGGTTGAGATTTGCGGCCAAAATGCGAACCGCATGTCGTGTTTGCGGCAGAAATGCGATCGCAGACCTGAAAATGTCAGACACGTGTGTCACTTATTGACAAACCTATAAAAGGGGTCCAAACTAGTTCTTTCTTTATTTTCTGAAACTCAAACTCAGTAGAAGGCCCCCTACGACCCTTTCTCATAGTCCCACACCAACTTAACCAATTTCTTCCCCTTCCAAGCTCTAAATTGAAGAAAGAATCTAGAAATTCAAGAACTGAAGAAAAGCCCTAGCTGAGTTTCCTCCTTCTGCGAGCCCAAATTGAGAGCGAGACTTAGAAATTGAGGAATCAAGGAAGAAGGCTAGATAATCCACATGAAAGGTAAGTTATTACTCCCTTTCATGCAATCTTCTCTTGGGAATACATGATATGTTGTTTTATGCATGTAAGGACTCGTGGGATGGTGATTGGAAACCATGAATTCAAGATAATTACTGCTAAATGGAATGGGTTATGGTTATTTTGGGTCGTAGATGAGCTGCATGTGTTATAACTATGTTTGATAAGATTTAGAGGAGGAAGGGTGTGGAGAAGCACCATACAAATTTAGGAGATTGTGATTAACGATAGCTATGATGCTCAGTGAGTGACGGTTAAATTGTTCTTTGTTTGTAGACTAAGGAATTGTAACAATTGCGTAGCTTGAGAACTGGTGCAGTATATACCAGGTATGTAAGACTATACCGTTCTTTCTTTTGCACGACTCCTATTGAATACGATGCAATGAACGAGCCCCAAAGAATACTCTACTCTTAGAAGCTAGGATTTCTTATATTGCTTCCCCTCTTATGGGAGGATTGACGTATTATTATTTCTCGACTCTACGTCACTATGAGGGTATGATTTATGTGAGTCCAGCATGCATTATCTATTTTACTAC
>MCJB01050758.1:90727-122349 GCA_002018475.1 Nicotiana obtusifolia | reverse complement strand
GGAATGAATGTTTCATTTTCTGTCCAGCAATTGAGGAACTTGAAGTATCTAATGGAATTGGTCCATCTGTCATTTAATTCCATGAGGAGCGGGGAATGATCAGAGCCTGCAGATGCCAAATGTGTGATTGTGGTAGCGGGGTGTGCTGCCAGCCAACTATCATTTGCCAATCCTCGGTCTAATCTTTTCCAGACTATTGAATTAGGACCTCTACCATTTGACCAAGTGTACTTGGATCCATAGTAGCCAAGATCAGTAAGACCGCAGTCTTCTATCATGCTCAAGAATTCCAAGCTTTTGTTTAATTGGTACGGGATGCCCCCAATCTTCTCTTCGATGGTGGCGATGACATTGAAGTCACCTACAACACACCACGGAACAGAGGTTATAAGGGACCTGGACCTCAAATTGTCCCATAATGGCCTCCTCAATACATGTTTACATTTGGCATAGACAACTGCTAAACACATTCTTTGAGGAAGTGCAACATGTGTCAGCTCAATTGTAATCTGTTGTTCATCCTGGTCCAGGACTGTGCCAGTGAAGTCATTGTCCCAAAACAACCAGATCTTATTGTTGGAGTTTGAGGTTGCACATTGCATGGCAAGTTGGTTTTTGAATTGGTCGATGTGTGAATTGTCCAGAAAGGGTTCTAAGGCAGCTATGAAGGACAAATTGTGGGCACGCTTCAATGATTTGAGTCTCTCAATGGCTCCAGAGGTTCTGATACCTCTAACGTTCCATATGAGTGTGCTAATCATCAAAACTGGGTGGGGGGGTTGATTTTTGGTGGTAAGTTGCCGCTCCTAGCAGCTCTGCTCCTAGTTAACCTGGGTGACGGGTGATACGATCTGGGGGATAAGCCATGGTTGTGGATTATATCCTGTTCATGTTGTTCCCCGTTGAAAGTATCAATTAGGAGGTTGCAATGATCCTCCTCAGATGTCACACTGCAGTCAGTGTCTTCCTCAACTGTTTCACTCATTTCGTCTTCAGAATGAATAGGTCTGTATTCATCGAAGACATATGAGTGTTTGTTGGGCGGGCACAATTCAATGGGGTCTATGGTTGGAGTTGTGTTCTGATGTTGTGGAGGTGAGGGTGCTTTTTCATTAGTTTCTTCCTCTTGCTCTTGAAGCAGAGGTTGAGACAATGAGAGATTTGAGACAGCGTCCTTGTAGGACTTTCTTAGCTGCAGGAGCATCTTGTGCTTGCTTTGTTAACTGGACATTTGGGCTTTGTACCAAAGGAGTGGAGTGCTGAGATGTTTCGGCAGGTTCTCTGATTGTAATTCCTGCATTCTGCTTCCTTGCCTTCCTCTTTTTTTGGCTTGGTTTGTTTTTGGATTTTGGAGATTGAATGCTAAAGTCAGGCATTGCAGGGGCTTTTCCCTTTGCAAGCCTCTTCATAGCATCGCTTGTTATATCAGGCAAATCGTCATCTGTGCTAGATATCTGACAGACTACTTCTTTAGTATCATTTCCTGTTGTAGGAGGAGCAATGGAGGATAAAGTCTGCCTAGGGTCAGTCCTTTGTGCCTCAGCACACTCATGCGAAACATGAGGAATCCCCTCCCATGTGGTTACCCCGTCCTGTCCTAGACTAGGGTCGCCCTGACATTCCTCCTTTCCTCCGTCAACTTCAATAGCAGTAGAGACAGTAGAAATATTGTGGGATTGGGGGGCAACAATTAAATCATCAGAAGCAAGAATAGGGGTATGGGACTGGGGAGTGACCTTTTGGTGTTCTACAATAATATTTTCTGAACTTACCTGAGGATGAGTACAGAGGATACCTGACTGTGTAGCTTGACTGGATGGCTGAGTATGTGCTTTGTTGGTCTGTCTTTCCTTTGGCTTGGGCTGGTAGGTCTGTTGTTGCTGCTTGGTCTGGTCGTAACCTCTAAAATTTTTCTTCTTTTGAACTTGCCAGTCATCCTTTGGTGGAATAGCTCCTGATGTTTGATTTTCCCCGCTCTGTTGGTGGTTCTGTGCATTTTGATCCTTGTTCTGTTCCTTTGATATCAGCTTGTGGCAGTCATTGTTTTTTCTTTTTGCTGGGAGGTAGTAGCTTTATTTTTGGAAAGACTTTGAGCTTGTGAACTACTACTTGCAACTGCATCTCCTTCTTTTATTTTCTGGTTCTCTTCCTTTTTCTTTTTTACTTGGCAATTTTGATTTAAATGAAAGGAAAGCTACAAAAAGAACACAAAAACACACCGATTTATTTTCTTTTTACATAGAGTTTTCTTCTTTTTAGTATTCAAACAGGGGGTGAAGCATGCCTTAAAGGACATCAAAAAATTACACTACGTATGTACGTAAAATATTAAATTTTAAAAGTATATAATATATATTTAACATACTTTTTGTCGGTGAATTTTTTTTACTTCTTTTAAGTTTGAACACCCTTGAGTAAATTTCTGACAAGTGATAACACGTGACAGGCGAATGACATGATTTTCGAAGAGTTACACGATGTCGGTGAATTTCTTTTACTTCTTTTAAATTTGAACACCCTTGAATAAATTTTTGACAAGTGACAACACGTGACAGACGAATGATATGATTCTCGAGGAGTTACACGACGGCGTGATGCATCAAACAGATGCAAGGGTGGATGACTCAGTAGGTCCTTATTATACAAATGCTATTTCAATTATATGACCCTTTCCACAAGAGATTGCTAAAACAACCATAGAATAACATGGATCTTTGTAAAGCCATTTCTTCTATTAGAATTATAACTTGTACTATTACCATCAATATTTAGTAAGACCTCCCAGAAAAAATCCCAGAAAGAAAACATCTCTGGTTTTAGACAAATATAGACATGGATGTATAGGTTGTTAAGTGTTGCCCACAGCTGAGGTCCTGAACATTGCTCCTGTAAGCAAATTGAGCAATTAGGTGAAAAAGTGGAAACCACAGCTAAAACTCAGAGCCGTTTTGGCACCCAACAAATCATAGACCTCAACACAATCTTATAGGAGAGGGGCTCCATCGCATGACAGGAAGCAAAGCTTTTTGCCAAAACAATTACCAAACTCTATCATTCTTAGGTGGGGGAAGAATATAGTCTGTCATTTGGATCATCACGTTTGATATCAAATGCGCAATAGCAGATATCAAATTTGTAACTACTACACAAGATATCATATCTAGCAGCTTAAGACCAAAGTTTGAGATAGTCTTCTCATTGATTGCACAGAAAAAAGGAGTTCAAGACCAACATTTAAACAACAATTCGACTTTATTATTCACAAACAGAGACAAAAGAGAACAAGCATCCTCGCCTCTTTTGGAAACATAAGATGATAACTAACAGAAACTACACAAAGTACTAAACCATGAACCAAACAGACCCAAGACAGAGACACAGGCACTGACAGACACTTTAGAAACCACCACGGAGACGGAGGACAAGGTGCAGGGTGGACTCCTTCTGAATATTATAATCAGCCAGAGTCCTTCCATCTTCCAATTGCTTCCCCGCAAAGATCAGCCTCTGCTGATCCGGGGGAATACCCTCCTTGTCCTGAATCTTAGCTTTCACATTGTCAATAGTATCAGAACTTTCCACCTCCAAAGTGATGGTTTTCCCGGTCAACGTTTTCACAAAAATCTGCATCCCACCACGAAGACGGAGCACCAAGTGAAGTGTGGATTCCTTCTGGATATTATAATCAGCTAAAGTTCTCCCATCTTCCAACTGCTTACCAGCAAAGATCAACCTCTGCTGGTCTGGTGGGATACCCTCCTTGTCCTGAATCTTCGCCTTAACATTGTCAATAGTATCGGAGCTTTCGACTTCGAGGGTGATAGTCTTCCCAGTGAGTGTTTTGACGAAGATCTGCATCCCGCCGCGAAGACGGAGAACCAAGTGAAGGGTAGACTCCTTCTGGATGTTGTAATCAGCGAGGGTTCGGCCGTCTTCAAGTTGCTTTCCGGCAAAGATCAGCCTTTGCTGGTCTGGTGGAATACCCTCCTTGTCCTGAATCTTAGCCTTGACGTTGTCAATTGTGTCGGAGCTTTCCACCTCCAAAGTGATGGTTTTCCCAGTCAAAGTCTTCACAAAAATCTGCATTCCACCACGAAGACGGAGCACCAAGTGAAGAGTCGACTCCTTCTGAATGTTGTAATCAGCTAGGGTACGGCCATCTTCCAACTGTTTGCCAGCAAAGATCAACCTCTGCTGATCTGGTGGGATTCCCTCTTTATCCTGAATCTTCGCCTTAACGTTGTCAATTGTGTCGGAGCTTTCGACTTCAAGGGTGATTGTTTTCCCGGTTAGGGTTTTGACAAAGATTTGCATGCCTCCCCTAAGACGGAGCACCAAGTGAAGGGTAGATTCCTTCTGGATGTTGTAGTCGGCTAGGGTTCTGCCGTCTTCGAGCTGCTTTCCGGCGAATATCAGCCTCTGCTGGTCCGGTGGAATTCCTTCCTTGTCCTGAATCTTCGCCTTAACGTTGTCAATAGTGTCGGAGCTTTCAACCTCAAGGGTGATTGTTTTACCGGTTAGGGTTTTCACAAAGATCTGCATCTGTGTACACCAAAAAAGTTTCAATCATCCAAATAACTCACACAAAATTCTAACTTTGTGCAAATACAAATCAATGAACAAAATTAAGATCGATTTTTTACTGTATGCATAAAAATCAACCAAAATTCGCACAAAAAATTCAGCTCTATGTATATACAAACTACAAAAGGGAAGCAATAAAATCAAGACTGAATTTCATAATTGTATACATAACAATAACAAATTCAACCAGGTAAAACAAAATCAAGGTTGATTTTTTTTTCTCAGCAAAGGATTTTTCAGATCTTAAAATATAGACCGAACAAATTAAACGTACAAAAATTTCAATTTGGTGCATATACAGAGCGATTAAACAAATCAAAATTGAGTTTTTTAGATCCTAAAAACATAGATCCAAATTAAATAAAGTAGCATAAAATTAGAAGAACAAAAAGAAAGAAGAAGAAGTAAACGTACCTTGAGAAATGTTTGAAGATTAGAAAAATTTGAGGAGATATTGAGAATTGAGAAATCAAAGGACGAAGATTTTGGGAACAAAGAGGCTCCTTTTAAAGGTGCAATGGCCGACCTAAGACGAAATTGCCTTATGGATTATCCTATAATAAGGCAACACGTGTCTTGCTTATTTTGTACAGCACCAAACCTACACGCTACTACTACCTTGTCCTTTCCTTTGAGCGGTGGACAAAATTAGGTGCCTTTTGGATAGCAACTCCTTACCTTACATTATTATTATAGTTAAAAAATACTGTGTATGAAGCATTCTGTATTCACGTAGATTTGAGAAAAAATCATATTCGGGCTATAGTGATTCGAAAGTCCCGTGTAGAAGGGCTCTCGCTCAACCGATCTGTCAAACCCAGAAATGTGCAAGCGAGACTCAGAAAAAATAGTTTTTCGCGCGAAAGCCGTTTCAGATATTCCCCCTTCCAAGGACGTTTTCTCGAGCCTTTTTTCCTTATTACTTTTGGTTTGGGGACGACAAGTACTTCGTCTCAAGTAGGAATCACATTCCATGAAAGTTCAATATAGATAGCTCATTTAAATGCAAGTATTGACGGCTGATTCTATGATTTAAATACGTGACTTATAAATAATACAAAAATAACTTTACTATTACTCCTAATCTACCTTAATGCAAATTTTCGTGATTAACTTTACGATTCAAAATCAACCTCTAATCACGCGAATACAACTTTACTGTCGGTCCGAAACTTTTCTTCCTTCATGGTCAAGGATAAGAATATTATTATTAAGTTCAAAGGAGATAATCCAATCTCATTTTTAATGTAATACAATAATTGGAGGAGAAAAATAAGTTAATAAAAATATCATTTGCACGATTTTCTAGAGTCAAAAATCTCATTTCCAATGATCTTCACATTGAATTACATTATTACATTTACTAGTTAATTTAGCCCGTACTAAGTCCGGGTTAATTCCAAAAATTAATGATATGTAAGAGTATTTGAAATTAGAAGAAATCACTATTTTCTTATTTTGAACTTATATTATATTTTTAAAAATATATATATTGAAGTCCAACTGAGCGTTAGCATATATTAATTATGTTTGGCCTATCAATTTTTTTTTTTTTGTTTTCTAATTTTTATCTGAGAGAATTTGTTAAGTAAAATGTTAAATGTTCAACTTTTAATTTGGTAATTAATTATACTAATGAAAAAAATTCTTATGCACGTTATAAAATGAGATATTTATAGTGTGTTGCCGTAAAGAACAGTTGATTAGACAATTTGATACTAAAAAAGCGACAACTACATTTTGTAAAAATTACTGAAAACATCAAAAATTAGAATAATGTTTTTCATATAATGAGGTAACATAGGTACAAACAAAAAAATAGATATATAAAATTTATTGAGTAGTTTTATTAGGTGGATGGTATTGGATAAATCTGTTTGTCATTTAATAATAAAATTTCGGTGTAACGCATTTAGAAACGTGGCATTTATGCTCTTTTCCTCGAACATTTACAGCTAGACAGTGCCATCTTTCAAGAGCGTTTAGTTAAATTCTCAAACATTAAGAACGCGATATGTGCGATAACTTAATAACTTATCTTTGTGTTTTCTGGCAATTTTTAATTTTAAAAAAATTAAAGAAACATCAACAATTTTATATTGCTACACCTGTATTATTAGGAAACTAATGAAAACATGAAGTTCCTCATAATTAAACATATAATGTAAAATAAAATATCAAAAAGTTCTATTGTAATGTTTGTAGACGTTTATACAAAATTGAATATCAAAAAATTAAAAAGTTTACTCTTGTTCCGTTTAATATTATAATTTTTCATGTTTACTTTATATAAAAAAGAATGACATTTTTTAGATACAAAGTTCTTTATTTATATACTTTAGTTTCATTAAGTGTATATTTTCTAAGATATCTAATATGATTGTTATCATATCTTAAGCTTAACAAATTTTATACTAATTGCAAATAAACATTCTATGTTTTGAAAAATTAGAAGGACTAAAGACTATATTTACCTAGATTTTCATATTAGTCATCTGTCCAAAAAAAATGAATCTATTTCTGTTCAAATAACTATCACTTTATTAAAATCAAATGACATAATACATAAATAGATATGAGAAAATTAAATGGTTTAGCGATAATTTATGTCAACGTTGAGTGTGTATCTAAGTGTTATGCCTAATAAATTTAAGAATTTAAGTTATATATACATTCAACATAAAAATCTTTTACGCTATTTAGTCATTGTATGCAGTTAAACTCGGACCCACCTATATATAGTTAAAATTGGGCTCGAGCCTATACGATTAGCATCGAGTTTAACTACCGCTCGATAAATCGGGCTCGAAGTGCGTAGGATCGAAGATCGAACCTGAACGTCATCGAACCGGAATACAAAAGCCAGAACATCCAACCTCGAGAATATCGAGCCCATCGAACTCGACTTCGAGAATGTCCAAGTCGAACTTAAATGACGAAGGACCGAAAAATTCGCGATAAGATAAGCATCAGGGCGGGAATCTTGGCATTGATCAATAGAACCGTTAAATTAGCAAAATCAAGAGATATTTTACCTTGTATAGAGATTCTTACCTTGTATAATGATTTACCAGATAACGATCTCCCCACTATATAAAGGGAGAATGCAATCATTTAAGGGGCACCACATCTTTTACACGAATCATCAATAGAAAGAAAGAAACAGTTTATTATTAAATCTCTCTATTGTTTCAATTCTTGCTATTATCCGCTTATGCTCAACGAGGATTATTCAACGGTCAAGAGTATCTAACTTAGTTGGTTTGCTTTTCTTCTCTATTTATCCTTTAATTTCAAAATTTGCTATATTATTCGTCATTCGTTTCAAATTAGGCCACATATCCTTAAAAACACGTATAAATTCAATTGTCATCCGAAATTTAGGGTAAACAGTCATCTTTATATATTGTAGCGGATTATCTATCTTATATTAAGAAAATTTATATATAAATATCCTTTGAATATTCTAGTAAAATAAAAGATTGTTTACATTATGGTCGTGTAACCTAAACGCTTTTTAACATAATGCAACATAAAATTCTTAACAGAATAACTCTCTCCACGTGTCAACTCGACCCGAAAAAGAAAACTGAGATTTAGTTCCCGGGTTTTAATCCAATCGGGTCTAGCCTGTTTTTACTGCTAAGCATCAGTATTTTCTTCTACAGTCTTAACTTCTAAGCTGGCTCAGACATAAATCGATCGGAAAATAAGCAAATCTCAGAGGCTCACATGGCTCCCGTTGCTCCCAGATCCGGCGATGCCATTTTCGCTAACGTTGAACGAGTGGTATTCTAAAAATCTCGAATTTGTATTTATTTTTTGTTGAATTCAGTAATAAATGTTAAACTAATTTTGTGATTTTTTCAACAGAACGCTGAACTTTTCACCCTAACGTACGGTGCGATCGTGCGGCAATTGCTTACCGATCTGGAGGAGGTCGAAGAGGTCAACAAACAGCTCGATCAAATGTAAATCCTTTACCTAGTTCTACCACCGTTCCAATTTATGTGACTTAGATTGACTCGGTACAAAGTTTAAGAAAAAAACAAAGATTTTTTAAACTTGCGATCTTAAATATGTTATTAACATTTATGTGGTTATAAGAGCTTCTTAAGAGTAAAATCGAAAGTTTAAAATTAAATTATATTCAAATTTAGAAAGTTGTCATTCTTTTTGGAATTGACTAATAAGGAAATAATATTACAGAAATTAAAATGGAAGGAGTAGTCTCTTGTTAGTGTCATAGAATTTTCAGTTGAACTCCACCTATTTGATCCGAAGTACATATAAATGAGGGAAGTTACGGCCAGAGTAATTGTTTACCCGAAAAATGATACAATTAAAAATTTGTTCGTGGTTTCTAGACAAGTGAATTAGTTTGATCCAAAAAACAAAATAACTGATAAAATATATAATACTTAGCCTTAGAATGTAGATGGGACGACAGAGCTAATGAGTATGTGAATAGGGTTTTTGGGTACAACAATGATAAGATGAAAAACGAGAGAATAAAATTGTATTAAAATGATGTATAGAATGTAGTGTAAGTTAGCCAGAAAATTCCTATCATTACAATGATAACAAAGCTTACTATTTATAGCCACGTCTAGCAAAGGAGGTCCTAGGATCATGTCCTTCTTTAATGTCAACTATGAGGGTCATTGATGAAGATGTAACGTTAGACATAAATGCTAAATTCCTTGTAACAGGCCATCATCCTTAATGCTGCAAAATATTCTGTATTAAATGTTAACGAGCGCAAAGCATTTAATACTCCTTTTATGATCGTTATTCCTTCCGGTGACAAACGGAATAGCTATGTTCAGTGGCCATCCTCATCTTTTGTTCCACGTGTCCTTCCTTTAAGCGGCCACGTATCATGTCGTATTTTTTCCTATACTGATAGTCCTCCTGCTTTCCGGTGATACAATCTTGAGTTATCGGGAAGTTGGTAGAAAGCACCTTTTTGACGGGAATTACTATAACACCCTTTGAAGTTTTCTGACAGTTAATTAGACGCACATCTTTCCTCATTTTAATGCCTCGAACACGCGTCATCCCACGATTCAGCATAGCTTTTCGCCGATTATCGAGGTAATCATGGCCATGAATTTAGCCGCCAAAATTTTAGTTATACGCATCATCCTCCTCTTATGTACCTCATAATTTCTCAAACTTCTAACTTACATCTTTATTCCCCAACTTTTCTCTGATCTTCTTCGTACCAGAAATTTTCCTTCCTTCTATTCCAATGGCTTCATCTTCAAAACATGCTAGTTCTTGAAAGGGCAAGAACAAAACCGAGGATTCCGTTCCTCCATCAGTGGGTTTCATCATCCCAAGAAGGCTTAGTACTTCGAAGGATTTTGAAGAGAAATTTCTTATTGCTAACCCTCGTACATGGGTTGTTAGTAGATACCCTTCCTCTATTCGCCCTTCCAATATTCCTGCTGTGAAGGAGGACTGCCGCTGTCCTGAGTTAAATATTATTGCTCCTGATTTATCGGAGAGAGTGATCCTTCCCAAGGAAGGTTTTACATATTTCTTCACGTATCCCTTTACTTTGGGTGCGTTTTCTTTTAGCGGAGAGCTTGATTCTGTAATTGTGGAGTTTTGCCTTCGCTATCAGGTGTGTTGACACAATTAAGTCCTTTAGTGTGGAGGATAATCGCCTACCTTCGGCGTTTGTGCCAAGAAACTAGAGAGGAGCTAACCCTAGCTCACATGATGAATATTTATTCCCCCAAAATTATCCGCGGGGGAATGATAAACCTTTGCAAGCGTGGCCACCATGCTTTACTGTCTGGCATGGATGATGACAACGACCGTAGATGGATGGAACGGTTCGTTGCAGTTGCCACCAGTGACATTATTCCAACAACGGCTTTATCCTTTCCGGTTGCTTGGAACTGCTCTTGTGAGTTCCCTTTAATAAACTTTTTCCTACTAAATATTCTTTCATGCTCGTATTGATTCTTCAACCTTCGTTTGTTACAGCGACTCGATGGATCCCACTGGTGACAGAAGGCTTGGACCGATGGGTTCAGAAGATCTTGGACATCACAACGCTCGAAATCCGTTTTGTGGAAAGAGCTGTCCCTTAAATACGGGTGGAAGGCAAAATCATGGTAACTTTAATTTACCTTGTTTCTATTTTTTGTATATGAAGAACTCGGTTGGACCCTTCTGACTTGTTCTTGAAATTAGGTCTACCTGCAGGCTCAATTGATGTCCCCGAGGAGGATGTTTTGGCTGACCCTGCTGATACGGCGAGGCTGCTTTAGGAGGCACTTACTCGAACATGCATCTTCGGGCCTGCTTCGGGCGCAAACGTTTCTTCGCGGAGCCCCCGGCCAGAGAACAAGGAAACAAAGAGAAGACGTTCTTCTGTGGCCGGAGAAAAGAATAAGAGGGCAAAGGTTGATGCCCCTGAGTCATCTCCGGTGGCAATAGTGACTGGTCTTCTTTTCCAGTCGGTCATAGACACTGTGATGATGGATGATGATGAAGAAGCTAGTGATGAGGGAGCTTCTTTACATAGAATGATACGATTCTCATCATCTCAACAGGATGCTCGACCCGTTGAGACAATTGCAACAGCTGAAGATGACGTCTCAGCACTTTGGGGAGAATCTGATGTAGTTGAATATGCTAACTCCCGCTTTCGGGCCCCAATTGCGTAACCGGTACCGTGAGGCTGAGTACCGGGTCCGTGCTGTCTTTAGCTGGCGAGCATCAAACAACCAGCACTGCTTTTTGATGCAGCTGATTCTCACTCTTCAATTCCATCAGCTTTATCTCTATCTTCACCACCACCAGCAACTGCTACATCATATCCATCTTCATCCATTCCTCCACCGGCAATTGTTACATCATCTCCATCGGCTGCACCTGACCATGAAGAAGGTTTTCCCCCTCCACAGTCCCCAATTCATGGGAATTTGGGACAAAATTATGCTGCCCCTTCTGAAGAACCACAAAGGAGTAGAAGTATTACCCTTTCGGTCTCCACCGGGTGCAACTTGCTTTCGAGGTCGGTGGAGCTTGCTAACTATTTGAAGCCAAAGGCTTCAGAAAAAGACTTGGAGAAGATTCAGACACTCTCGGGGAGTGTTTGTTGAACAATGCTATGCATAATGCCGCAGCGGTACGTTCCTTTCTTCTTCTGTTATTTCTTCTTCTTTTGAACAAATGTACTCTAAGTTTTACCTCTTCTTGTTTTGTAGGCCAACTTTCTTGCTTCTGAGGGCCTTCAAAGGCTGATTCGTGAGAAGGAAGAATTTACTTTTAAATGGGATCAACTTTCGGCGGAACGGGACTAGACTGTTCTCCGCTTCTCGGAACTGGAAACCAAGGCTATTGAGGTCGTTGTTTTGACGGCCAGTTTGCAGCAAAGCGAGCAAGAAGTGGTAACCCTAAGCCAAGAAATTGGGCCGCTGAGGGTTAGATTTGATAAAGCTAAGGCTAAATGGGCAGAAGTCCAGAATGTCATTCTTGCTGCAAACGATCGTGAGGCTGCCTCCGCTGAAAGAGTGATTAACTTGGAGGCAGTCTTAAACTCCAAAAGTGAAGAGCTTGCTGTTGTGATGACGAAACATGCCAGCTAGAAGAGAAGTACAGTAAAACTATCGAGCATAATATGCTCTTTAGTTCAACTGTCCATGAGCTCGATGTTAGTCTCAAATCTGCTAGGTCCACGCGGGAAAACCTTTCCGCCGAAGTTACTCAACTCAAAGAAGAACTCAAGTGCCGAGCGGCTTCCCTCATTGTTGAGAAAACTTATTCCATGTATAGCATGAGGAGAAAAACCTTGGAAGAGGCCAAGACTGGTATCATTGACATTGATGCCGAAATTGCTAAGGCCCGAGAGCTTGAGTTGGCTGCAAAAAATGGACTCCCGGCGCAATCTGACGCTCCAGGTTCTTCTGATTCCAGTTTCGAGTTTTCGAAAACTGAAGAAGGATCGGAAGGCGATGATGTCGAAGACCAAGCTGGGGAAAATGTTGAGCCATCGGTGGAACCATCTACTATTACCGGGGATGCGGATACTTTTCTTCCTCCTGATTCTGGAGACGCTGCAGTTTAGCTTTTTCTTTCTTTTTCTATTTTGTACCTTTATCATTTTGACATATCCTTGTAAATAAAAGCATATTTTTTGCTCAAGTATCGTTTAAGTCTTACTTCATGCAAGTCTCTAACTTTCGTACTTGCTCAAGTATTCTGCGCATGTTGTTCTATTCGCTTTATTATGCGTAATCTCGGATGCGTTTCTTCGAAGCATTTTGGTTCCGAGTATTATCCCTTTTTCGTGAGGGTTTCCATGAGTATTTGCGCAAGTTTACTTTTTGCATCTTTTTCGTATGCGACTTCGGCTGTATTTTTTCCTGATGGCATTTTACCGGGCATCGATTCTTCCGGAACCAACCTTTTAACGTGAATGTTTTTATAAGAGAGGGCCCTCTTATGTTTACGGTGCTCTTCGTCTCCTGTTCATTCAATTGAAGTACTTGTTTAACTTTCAAATGGCAAAATTAACACATCGTTCAGACAAGAAACAAGATAAAAACAAAAGGATTTCATTTCATTTAATTCCTTCCATTTTCAAAAGTATATAAGCATTTTGCTATGCAGAAAAGAAATTGCCATTACTTGTGGCTATCTTGTATAACTTGTTTCTACGGGGCTAGCTACGCAGTCCCCGGTTGATGTGGCATTCAATGCTGTTGTATTATCATATCATCCCCCCTCTCGTGTTCGAATGCGAAGAATGCGAATTAGAACATAGGAAGTCTTGTATCTTGGAAGATCCCACCAATGAATTGCTAGGAATCCTTCACTCGGCAGCATATCTTGTTTCCCCTTAGGAACCCATGCTATCGAGCGAAAGAATACCTAACAGTTCTCTAGTGGTTTGTGCTCGTGAATGATCGGGTAACCTCCGTTTGGTAGCAAACTTAACTTCCCAATAGGAATTTGCTATCGAAGCAAAGATTATCTAATCTCTGAGTGGAGACTTGTTCGTTTGCCTTGTTATGAAAGGTCTTATCACTGATGTCTTCGTAGTATGCTTTCCGTTGCTGCCTCGTTAAAAACCTTTCAGAAAAAAATCCAATTGGGACAAAAACTGAACGAAGGGAAAAAGAGTGCAGCACTTACTTTCCGTTTGGCTATTGTTTGTTAGCAGTAATATCTTTTGAGGTGAGCCACGTTCTAGTTGTTGGCAACTTGTCTCTGTTCTGGTTCTCCAACTCGTATGATCTTTTCCCAGTGATAGCTGAAACCCGGTAAGGGTCTTCCTATGTTGGGCCTAACTTGCCTGCGTTGAGTTCCGGTTGTTTTGAGTTACCTTACCCAAGACCAAGTTTCCTATTTTGAAATAATGGAGGTTGGCTCTTCGATTATAACATTGCTCCATTCTCTGCTTTTGAGCCGCCATTCTGACATGCGCCAAGTCCCTGCGTTCCTCGAGCAGCTCCAAGTTGATTAGCATTGCTTCGTTGTTCGATTCTTCGTTTGCATGGAAATACCTTAAGGTTGGTTCCTCTACTTCCACCGGTATCAAAGCTTCTGCGCCGTACACAAGGGAAAAAGGGATTTCTCCGGTGCTTGACTTGGCCGTTGTTCGGTAGGCCCATAGTATCCCAGGTAATTCTTCGGGCCAGTTGCCTTTTGCTGCTTCCAACATTTTCTTTAGATTTTGTATAATCACTTTGTTTGTTGACTCTGCTTGACCATTTGCGCTCGGATGATAAGGTGAAGAGGTAATCCTCTTTATCATCAAATCTTCAAAGTACTTTGTAACTTTTGCGCTGATAAACAACGGCCCATTGTAGCATGCAATCTCTTTTGGTATTCCAAACCTGCAAATTATGTTTTCCCACAGGAAGTCGGCCACTTCTCATTCTCCGATCTTATGATAACGACATGCTTCCACCCATTTAGAAAAATTGTCAGTCAAAATAAAAAGAAACCTTACCTTTCCGGGAGCCGATGGTAGTGGTCCCACGATGTCTATCCCCCATTTCATAAACGCCCACGGGGACAGAACCAAATGTAGGGGTTACGCTGGTTGATGTACTAGTGGTACATAGCGTTGGCACTTGTCACATTTTCGTACGAAGTGTTTGGCATCTTGTTCCATACGGGGCCAGTAATATCCTGCCCTAACTAATTTTAGCACCAAAGAATCTGCACCTGAGTGGTTGCCACATATCCCTTCGTGGACTTCTCTCATGACATAGTTAGCTTCTGATGCTCTTAAGCACCGGGCTAACGGTTCTTGAAAGGATTTTCTGTACAATTGGCCTTTCTTGAAGCTATAATGTGCAGCTTTGGCGCGTCAAGCTCTTGATGCTTTGGGGTCTTCGGGCAACTTTCCATGCTCGAGATAATCGATTATTTTGTTTCTCTAGTCCCAGACCAAACTAGTCGAATTTACCTCATAGTAATCATCTATGTCCAAGACTGAGTTATCAGTTGTACTACCGTTCCTGATTCCGATCCTTGGACTTCTGTCGATGAGCCCAAATTTGCCAATGCATCTAAATTGACCACTCTCGGAATCGTGCCAATAAAGCCTTAACTTTTACCACGTATTGCTGCATACGTTTTTCTTTGGTGTCAAAAATTCTGTAGACCTGATTCATGACCAACTATGAATCACATTTGATTTCGATGATTTCAGAGTCAAGCCCCCCGGCCAATTCGAGCCCTGCAATCAAAGCTTCCTACTCTGCTTCATTGTTAGTTAAAAGAATCGTTCTGATGACTTGCTTTAAGGTTTCCCCCGAAGGCGTGATCCAGACTATTCCGAGCCCGGACCCGCTTACGTTTGAAGCTCCGTCTGTAAATAAGGTCGAAACTCCCGATGTCGATTCCGACACCATTATTGCCTCCTTGGCTACCAGAGGCAATAGTCCTGGACTGAAATCGGCCACGAAGTCAGCCAAGACTTGCGATTTAATTGCATCCTCAGTTTATACTCTATATCGAATTCGCTCACAGGTTTATGGAGGATATTCCTCAGAGGGAAAGTAGTCATCATAGCTATCGGGTGGCATTGGAAGTAGGGCCTCACCCTCCGGGCGGCGACCGAGAGCTAAGGCCAGCCTTTCCAGATGTGGGTAACGAGTTTCCGCTCTCGTTAAAATTTTGCTAACGTAATAAATGGGAAATTGCGTACCTTCGTCCTCTCGGACTAAAACTGCACTTACCGCAACTTTTGAAACCGCGAGGTAAACTAGCAACGTTTCATCTTCTTTTGGTGCACCAACTCAGCCTTCAGGACCAAGTTTGTCATGCCCCAAACTAGGGGAGGCACGACTGGCACTCGATAGTGTATTCGATCGAGTTAGCCACTAAACATACTAGCTAACTAAACTGGGGGCCTAACAAATCAGGCAGCACAACATCTGAAATACTAAGTCTGGATCATTAAGGTCATGACCTGAATAACAATAAGCCATATAAACAAAGGTAGACGAGCCAAAATAATAAAGTACTAGCTGGCCGATGAGGCCGCGATTGGAGACATACATGCCTACACACATATATATACATGCCAAGTCTATGGGCTGGAAACTGAAAGCTACAAAAAGAAACCAAGAATACTGTGTCCACAATAGCCTCTAAGAGTGTCATAAGCACTGTCGAGACAAGGCCCCGACTATACCCAAACTGTATAACAAAAGTAACCATTCTATGAAAGCTCCAAGAAGAGGTGGATCTTACCAACTCACAGCTGAGCCCCGAAATCCTAGCGGAAGGGTCGATTAGAGTCCCTACCTGGACCTGCACGCACGAAACAAAAATGCAGTGTCCCCAGGTAACGGGACATCAGTACGAATAAAAATGTACTGGTATGTAAGGCAGGCAGTGGAGTCATACATAGCTGATGTAAAAAAAAGGGTAATAGAGATACCACCTGACACTGAAACTCTGATAGCCTCCATGGCCGACATCCGACTTCATAGTAATCAAATATGCATGGTATGTTCGTGTAATCGTATGTCGTAAATACATATATATTGATGCAAATGCATGACATACCCAATCAAATGCTAGCAATGGCGGTCTCTTCCGGTAGCTAACCGGTATCATATTGCCAACCTGTGGCCATCTGTACAATATATATAGTTTTTCGGGCAATAGGCCCCTTACCTCCGATTATAGCTCGAAGTCCATGCATAATATCCCATGTATGATATGAACTTTGAATGCACATAATAGGCCATAACAAGAACTTAGCCAACCTTGGCTCATAGGTACTCTTATCCTCATGATCTCATAATCACATTCGTATCGCATACAATTGTCTCGTGGAACCTTATATGTTTTCTTTTCTTTTGAATAAGCTTGAAAACTTAACTCGACTTTTAGAAAGATAACTTAACTCTGAAGATGTTCATAAAAAGCTTAAGGTGCTTCACTTAGTCCTTATACCTGATTTCTTGATATTTAGTAAAAGAAAGTATTTCAAAAATCAAGTGTTTTAGTAGTTTAAACATAAAAATTATATTTGAGATTTTTGGAAATCGACATGTCACTTTAGAGATTTTACAAAATTCACTTTAACAAGAAGAAGTACTGATCGCAAATACTAAATGCCTTTATTTTTTTTTTAAGTCACGCCACCCAAAGATGAATAATAATTCATGTATATAGACATATAGTAAAGAAAGCCGACAAAATGACATATATAGATGTCGAATACCCTATTTAACCGAATGAGTGGAATATCAACCTACTAGCATCATGAAAATACTTCAGCTACAATGCCAATGCCTTTCATTAGAAGGTCTTTCTAGCAATAAAATAGTAAAATATTACATTTGACGTCTTAGGAATTTCCCAGAATTCGTGCTAAAAGGAAGGACGGAGCTTAGCCTTAACATACCTTTCCAACAAACGTCTGAATGCTTGTAGTTCCTTCACAAAAGTTGTTCCTTACGTCCTAAGCTTCGCAAACACTATATATATGCAAGCTTATACGCACCTATAAACAGTTCATAATTGAGTTTAAATCGGTAGCTTTGCCATATAACCTTAACTTGACGAAACGTCCGTAGAACTTTGTAAAAACGATCATAAAAGAGTCTCAAGATGATTACCTTGGAAAAACCAAGTATAAAGCCTGAAGAACCAACAAGAACAACGAATTTCTATCTTCCAAAAATTGCTCCAAACGCAGCTAATAGAAAGGGGAAACGATTGCAAAGCGTAGAGATTGCGTTTCTAGGCACGGGGGCAAATTTTAGCGGTAGAAATCGTTAAAAAACGCACCTTAATCACTCAAGAACACCATGGAACTTTCTCTTCAGCTTTCTTACTGTTTTAGGACGAAAATGAAATGTTTTTAGGTCTGAAAAGTCGAATTTGCCTACTTATACTACTTGTTTGACCCGACTCGGTTCGCGACCCGGTTTCAGCCCGGATAGTCAGCGATAAAACGTTCATAACTTTTTACTCTGATGTCGGTTTGATGTGAGGATTTTTTGGTTGCAAACGCGTGGACCTTCGATTCGGTAGGCTGTGGGTCTCATAACTCTTTATATATTGGGAGAAATCGTCTGATACATTTGACCTAAAGTTTAGAAAATGGGACATGATAAATATGGACTTCATTACTGGTTTGCCTCGCACTCCACGGAGGTATGATTCTATTTGGGTAATTATTGATAGGCTTACAAAATCTGCTCATTTCCTGCCAGTCAGGACGACATATTCAGTCGAGGATTATACCAAGCTTTACATTCGAGAGATTGTTCGCCTTCACGGAGTACCATTATCTATTATCTCTGATCGAGGGGCTCAATTTACAGCACATTTTTGGAAATCTTTTCAGAAGGGTCTAGGCACGCAGGTAAATCTTAGCACCGCTTTTCATCCGCAAACTGATGGACAGGCAGAGCGTACTATTCAGACAGTTGAGGATATATTATGTGCCTGCATGCTAGATTTTAAAGAAAGTTGGGATTATCATCTATCTCTTATTGAGTTCGCTTATAGTAACACCTTCCAAGCTAGTATTCATATGGCCCCTTACGAAGCACTATACGGGCGGAAGTGTAGGTCGCCGATCGGTTGGTTCGAGGTCGGGGAAGCAGAGTTGCTAGGTCCTAATTTAGTCCAGCAAGCAATGGAAAAGGTAAAACTTATTAGAGACCGGCTGTGTACAGCACAAAGTCGGCAGAAGTCTTATGCAGATGTTCGACGACGAGACTTAGAGTTTGATCTAGAAGATTGGGTTTTCCTGAAAGTATCGCCTATGAAGGGCGTCATGCGATTTGGAAAGAAGGGGAAGCTCAGCCCCACGTATGTTGGACCGTATAAGATTATTCGGAGGATTGGTAGGGTGGCATACGAGCTTGATTTGCCTTCAGAAGTGGAAGCAGTCCATCCTGTGTTTCATGTATCTATGTTGCGAAAGTGCATTGGAGATCCTTCACGTATTACGCCCATGGAGGATATTCACATTGCTGAAGACTTATCTTATGCAGAGGTACCAGTAGCTATTTTAGATCGGCAGGTAAGAAAGCTTCGAACTAAAGAAGTGGCTTCCGTGAAAGTGTTATGGCGAAATAACAACATCGAGGAAATGATCTGGGAAGCTGAGGAGGAAATGAGGAAGAAGTACCCCCACCTATTTACGACTTAAGGTGAGTCGCGTTTAAATAATTGGCAATTATACCTTGACAACAACTTAATTGGATTTTAAATGACTTGAAAGTGCAATTTAAATTTCTTATTGCGAGATAGCTATACGAAGCCTAGTAGTTGGAATCTTCAGAATTTGATTTATGCTCTGCAATGTATCAAATATAGCGACGTATTAGCGGAAAAGAAATGAAACCAAGGAATTGACTTGACCCATTCGCGGATGAATGTTCTTAAGGGGGGGAGACTGTGAGACCCCATGTTTTTTTTTCTCTCTCTTACATAATATACGTAACGTGGCATGGTTATATTAGGTATATATGATTGGTTGTAGCACATTGGGAGAATAAGAATGAAAATGTGTGGTAATATCTAGGAACTAAACTAAAGTTGTAGGTCAAAGGAATCCCTTAAACAAAGGTTCGTGGTTAAAGAAATGGCTCGGGTGGCACCCCGCACGTTCGGAAGGTTTAAGTTAATTTACACTTGTGGAATAAGACCAAGAGTGTCTCATTTGCTAAAATAATGTGTTATGAGGTATTATAGTATCACACTGGTCACATGTTAAGTTTTGGAGTCAAGCAAGTTGCGAAATAAAGGTCGGCAAAAGTTATCGTAAATTTCTCTAATAAATTTTCTAAACTTTGGGTCAAATGTATCAGACCATTTCTCCTAATATACAAAGAGTTATTGTACCCACAGCCTACCGAATCGAAGGTCCACGCGTCTAGTTGCAACCAAAAAAACCTCACATCAAACCGACATCGGAGGAAAAAGTTATGCCGTTTTATCGCGGACTATTCGGGCTGAAACCGGGTCGCGAACCGGGTCGGGTCAAACAAGTAGTATAAGTTGGCAAATTCGACTTTTCAGACCTAAAAACATTTCATTTTCGTCCTAAAACAGTAAGAAAGCTTAAGAGAAGGTTCCATGGTGTTCTTGAGTGATTAAGGTGCGTTTTTTAACGATTTCTACCGTTAAAATTTGCTCCCGAGCCTAGGAATGCAATCTCTACGCTTTGCAATCATTTCCCTCTTCTATTAGTTGTGTTTGGAGCTATTCTTGGAAGGTAGGAATTTGTTGTTCTTGCTGGTTCTTCAAACTTTATACTTGGTTTTCCAAGGTAATCATCTTGGGATTCTTTTATGATCGTTTTTACAAAGTTCTACGGACGTTTCGTCAAGTTAGGGTTTTATGGCAAATCTGCCGATTTAAACTCAATTATGAACAGTTTATAGGTGCGTATAAGCTGCATATATATAGTGTTTGCGAAGCTTAAGACGTAAGGAACAACTTTTGTGAAGGAACTACAAGCGTTCAGACGTTCGTTGGAAAGGTATGTTAAGGCGAAGCTCCGTCCTTCCTTTTAGCACAAATTCTGGGAAATTCCTAAGACGTCAAATATGATATTTTACTATTTTATTGCTAGAAAGACCTTCTAATGAAAGGCATTGGCATTGTAGCTGAAGTATTTTCATGATGCTAGTAGGTTGATATTCCACTCATTCGGTTAAATAGGGTATTCTACGTGTCCTTCCTTTAAGCGGTCACGTGTCATGTCGTATTTTTTCCTATATAGTAACAATGATGAATCTTATGAAAATGGATCCCGAGAATTCATATAGCCGACTCTAACAAGGATTGAGGTATCGTTGATATTGATTGGAATTATCAGCGGCAATTCAATTTAATTTATTGGCCAAGAAGCATAAACTAATTTTGAGAGGTTTAACTGAATTGCAGGGGTTATAACATTGGAATTCGGCTCATTGATGAGTTTCTGGCAAAATCTAACGTCTCTAGGTGTATTGATTTCAAGGAAACAGCTGAAGTCATTGCCAAGGTCTCTCAGCCCCTCCAAATTGCATTTCATTTAATTGGGCGTTGCTTTAGTAATGGAGTTGCAGTTTTGTTTTGAATAGTAGTTCTGAAATCCTTTTGCGTGCTAGTAGCCAGTATAAAACAGAGTTGTTCAAAGAAATCAGAAGGAATAATATGGATGTATCAGTTTTACAATCGCATTGGAGGTTAATGTGGCAGTAGATTGAATTGAAAAAAAATGAGACAAAAGATTGAAAACAACGCATCTAGTTCTGGAAACTGCACTATGATACTTCATACCAAAATCTCCTTATGCTCAAATAGTTATTTAGCAGTCTAACCTGAACAAGAAAGAGTATGGAGAAAACTTGGTCATGTTGTTTGTACTCACTTGGAGTCTCTATACAACTGAATAACCTCTTCTTTATTTCCTCCATTAAAGGGGGTCATGTGAATGGTACGTAAAGTGAAAAGATGCATGACAGAACATCTAAATTTTATCAAAAATAGCTCTTCATTATTTCAAATATCTGCAAGTACAGAAGCAAAGAGATGATCAGATTAGCTAAGAAAATGTATACACATATCATTGCACGTTTCTTTCTTTTCTTTTTTGAAGAGGAAGACTTATGAAACCATTTTCTTTTTAATTCTTTTAAAAGTTGAGAAATATAATTAACCAGAACAAATGCTAGGGAGGGGGGAGGGATGGAGACGATCCAAGGGGATGGCTTCCCAGAGGGTCTGTTGGAGGGTCACTCACTTGCCCTAGGGTTCAAAGGAAGAACAAGAAAGAAAAGATGGAGTAGGGAAATTAGAAAATGAGAGAAAGGCTGGTCGTTCTTTTCCCCTTGTTTAGAGGGATTGTTGTTACCCCTGGGATATGATAATGATGGACTTTTACTTTATCAAAAAATGATAATGACGATATTTTTGGATAAATTTTATTCCTAGCTAATTCTCAACATAGCGAACACCTAATAAGGCTAGATAAGTTTTCTGGACCTCAATTAACATTCTAAATGTCTTACTATGTGTGTAAACAGCAATGTTCCTTTTACACTTTGCTTTGTGATAGAAGATTGATGGTGTGCATGTCCACAGACACACATACATACGTAAAGAATGCTGCAGGAGGTAGTAAATGCTTCTATCTCTAGCTCGTCTTCCTGTCATTCTGTGGGAAGTTGTCTTGCGGATGTTTGAGTAAGTTGGGGATCACCTCCTAGTTGATTTCTGGGTTGAGCAGAGTATATTGTAGTTTAGCTGCCTGTATTCATGGTAGTGAGCAGAATATCCTGTTGTTCTACTTATTAAAAAAGGAAAGGAAAAGAGAATACCGTGTTGTTTCTACATCATATGTTGAGCTGAGCACCCCAGCTTAAAACTACCCATCATATTCTCAAGTTAATTTTTGTTATAGTACCCTCTTAGTTAATCTTCCTTTTGAAAATGTCTATGCTGAAATTCTTGCTTTAGGAAACATGACTACTTGCTGCTGGTAATGAACAGGTTGGCCTCAAAATGTTCCTTGGTGTCACAGCAACTGTGGGCAACTGGGATGCTGAGGGAACAACGTGCAGTCTGATTTTGGAGGACAACCCCTTGGTAGACTTTGTTGAGCTCCCCGATACTTGTCAAGGTCTATATTATTGTAACATCTTAAGTGGAGTAATCAGAGGTGCATTAGAGATGGTAAGCTTCAGCCTTCTATAGTATCTGCTAATCACCAATATCTTCTTTTGCAATGGCCTCCCTTGTGCACAATATTCATGCTTTGATAACTCTCTCTCTCTCTCTCTCTCTCTCTTATAAATTTACTGTCAAGTTATAATAGCTGTCACCAAATGGAGAGTGTTGCATATATGTTAGCTAATTGCTGGAGCACCAATTTTATCTGCATTTTCCCCATGCTCAGGTGTCAATGAAAACAGAAGTCACATGGATCCGTGATATGCTTAGAGGAGATGATGCATTCGAGTTGCGGCTGAAACTTCTGAAGCAAGTTCCTGAGGAGTATCCTTACAAAGATGACGAGTAACTGCTGAAACTTACAAATTTTGTATTGCTTCTTTTATTTGGTCTTAAAGCATTTTGTGCTTCCTCTCTATGTGATCTAGAAATATTAAGCTCCCTAAACCCTCCATTGTGATAAAATATTTCTTTGTAGTGTTACACACTTACACTGTTACTTATGATGTTTATGATTAGCTATCCAGAATTTCTTTATTCATCCTCTTGCGCCTCTTAAGTTTTTTTTTTTTTTTCTGCTTTTTCCTTTTGTGAGTTCGATTTCCATTGGTGTTTTAGAGGAACTATATTAATTTTCCAAGTACTCATTGAAATTGAGAATCTGGTTTGAAGAAAAGAATTTACACTCTCTTTAGACATTGTTGAGCAGCAGTACAGAGGTGCATGGCTAGATTTTCTAGGAGTGTCATATTGTCTTGAAATTTCTTGTAAAGTTGGTCTCAAACCAATGAGGTGCAAGATATGTGTAGAAAGAAACATATTGTATGATTGTGCATGAATATTTACTCTATATGTACCAAAAAATTAATAAAGTCAATCCTCTCTATAGCATACTCGTTTGTTTTGATATTTTTTGACTTTTATAGTGAATGGTTGTTATAAACCTATAATAACATTTCATATTTAGATAGTTTTTGGCTGTTATAGAGAAAAAATATCTGAAAATCAATTAACTTTTCTCTTTTTACTGTTACATATAAAAGATAAGAAAGTTTTTTAAATTTAAAATCTCAAAAGATATGAATATTGCATATTTCACTAGTTAAATATTGAAGAAAGCTAATACATTATTAATAAATTCATAACTAAATATATAAAGATTTAAACTCTAAGGCTGATATTTTAAAACTGCCTAAAAAAATAAATTCTTTTAAGATTGATGGAAAAACTTTGTAATTGTAGCTTGTTTCGTAGATTTTATTCTCTTACTAGCGATATAACGTTTGAATTGGTGAAAATTTACGTCCAAAGTTTCAGCAAGAAGGTATCCAATAGCTTTCCTTTGAAGACAAACTAAGAGCTTAACAGTTAAATTTTCTTTCTAAATACTTTTTGGAATATGTCCAATGGAAAAGATATCATGTGCAAATCTTATATCTTATGTAAGATAGAAACTTTGTTTAATGAAAAAGATTGTGCGCATATTTTTAAAATTATTATTAGTAATCTTAAAGATTCTATATGACTGTTATAGAGGGCTAATTTTACAAAGAGTGTTCAGCTATAAATATGGTTATTGTTGTTATAGATAAAAAGTTGTTATAGAGAGGTATAATATAACTTAAAATCCCTTCTGAGGAAAACTTGACTTTTATAGTAAATGACTGTTATATAGGGATGATGTTATAAAGAAGTCTGAGTGCATTTACTATTTATTATTGAATCTGAGTCCAAGATCCATATGTACACCAGTTTTAAATTTTTATCATAAATTCTTTTTGTAGTTTCTAGTCTGTAGTCCGTGGCTCGTAACTGAGATTTTACAGATGCTCTCTTGACTTTTAATCTATGTTGCTTGGACTCTCCAAAAATATTGTGACACCTACGTCGGATTTTTCAAAAATGCACTACTATTTTTAAGGCAGTGCATTTATTCAAATTTCCATTTTTGCACTTCAATGGTTTTTCCATTTGCCCTATATATGTATGTATTTATCGTTGTAATATCTCAGGAATGGGGGAAAAACATAATTAGTCAATATTCAAGAAAAAATTTCAGAATCCTAACAGAAATTAGTAATTAACAAACTAACACCTAATTAATTACAGTCCTAATCAAAACATATAATGTCGGACCAAAAATCAAGTTTCCACATGTGTGAATAGATTCTAATCAAACAAAGGACCGAAAATTAATCCTATTAATTACTGAAAATTAGTCCTATAATACTCGTCTCTACCAAAGCGTTTGATAGATTATACAATCTATTTAATTACCTTCAACACACATCTCTCTTCTACATTAATGTCACTCACCAACTAGCTAATCAGACACGAGCCCCTTCTCGGGCGGATTCCTCCTTTTGCTCCTCAGCCTACGGGGTATTAGCAGCCGTTTCCAGTTGTTGTTCTCCTCACAAGGACAGGTTCTTACGCGTTACTCACCTGTCCGCCACTGGAAACACCACTTCCCGTCCAACTTGCATGTCACAACCAAAAAGCATATATGTACGAATCCTCCAAAGGAAAGTAGCACTTATTTTAACTTCTAGTTGTTATTTTCGTATATTATAATAAAAATATAATTAGATTAATAATATTATAATTATTTTATCGATCTGTAAACTTAAAGTTTTTTCAATAGCAAGTGTGTTTGTTTCAATATCCTAATAGTATATTTTGTACGCTTATATGTTATGTTATTGTTTGTACATAATGTACATCAAATATAAATTTATCATATATATCACATATACGGAGTATATATTTCAAATGTCAAATATACTTAAACTATATATTGATCTCATCTAGTATATATAATTATACATTAAATATACATAATACATATATTGAATATGTATATTTGTTTATACTTTATGTACACAAAATTATACGTTGCATAGACATAAAACGAGTTCGGTATAGGCAAATATACATAATATATTAAACCAAAAAATATATATACATAATATATTCATTACATATGTATATATTATCATTACATAATATATTACATTGTACCGGAACTAGCAAATCAGTAGGGAACTTTTCCTAGGTATACTATAATAAGGACTTTATTACTGATTTTTTCTAGGTTTAGTAGATTTTAATAAATATCCTATATTTTTTAACAATTTATATACAATTAGTGTATTAGTTTTCCAAGCCCGTAGGATATTCCTTTAATATCACCGTGATATGCATCAGTTACAACCGAAAAATTTGGGATTCATCTACCTTAAAATTGTTTGATCGCCGCCCAGAATCTCCCTTTTCTACCATTAATGATAGCTCTGTAAAATCTAAATAGCATCGATTAAATTGGTATTTTGCTATAGTTGAAGAACAAAATGCGATTGGAAGAAAAAAAATCACGGTCGTTGTGATACAATTTTGAAGTTCCATATCGAGTAGGCTTCTAATTCAAAGCCTGATAGAGATTCAAATGGCGACTATGACAATCATGCTTCAACACTCAGGCCGATGTAATATTACTGGCCGATATGCGATTCAATGTCGACGGAGTGGTAATCAACATAGAGGCAAGCTACGACAAGTTATTTTTAGTCATTGCTCGGTAATTTTCTATAGATACCTCTGTTAAAATAATAGAGATTAAATATAGAGTCAATGACCGGTGCCCTCCCATGAAAGTTTGCAATGATATGGGGCTGCGAGTGTGTATGGAGACGAAAAGGAACTACATGGAGTTCGAAAAGTAGCCATTATATATAACACTGAAGGAATTCGCACTGAATTGGAATACGACAGACGAGAATAACATTGCAGGATCTTCCGAAAATATACAAAATAGCTTGCTACAATTACCATATACTGTTGATACATTCAACAGTGTTTTCGAGAAAGTAAAGTTGCTTGAGGTAGAAGCATGTGATGACATTGGTGGTTGTGAGTGTTTAATAGTATCAGACACATCACCTAAAAGTATTGATGTTGGTCAGATTTACCAAGACAAAGATATAATTGTTAGTGCAATGAGCATTATTCAGTTATGAATAAATTTCAATCGAGGGTGAAAATGTCACGTGAAAACAGGTAATTACTTTTGACAAATACAAATATAATACCAGCTTGACTTTGTATTAGCATGCAAAGAAATGTATGTAATGTCTTGTTGTATTTCTTATAGTTTTAGTGGATGAATCCTTTAACATCGGGTTTGTTGTTTAAGCATTTTATGTATGATTACTGTATGTACTTTTTATATGGTAAATGTATCAATTCCGCGTGATGGTTGAGTAAGTGTATTTTTGTTAATTAAGTAATGCATTAAAGGGTTTTTTCTTTTGTATTACAATTGAATGATTTTTGTATTTCATCCATTTTATTGTTTGATTTCTTAGCTGCTGTCTCGAGTGCTTCGGCGAGCATTGTGCATGAAAATTTAGGTCTACAAGCATGAAAAGATTGACCATGTTCAAATTAAGGAAATTCAACAGTATACACACATGCTCGTTGATGGATATTACTTATACGTGTCGGCAAGCAACTGCCAAGGTCGTACTATCATGATCAAATATGCGGATCCTAAAAAAACTATATACACACCGAAGGACATACAATTTGACATCCTGAAGGAACATGGTGTGAACTTAACATATATGCAGGCTTGAAGAGCACAACAAAATGCTATCCAAATGTTGAGAGGTAATCCAGGTGAGTCTTATAACTGGCTACCTAAATATTTATACATATTGGAGAAAACTTACCCCGAATCAATTGTGAGGTTGAAAAAATAGATGAGCAATACTTTGTGTATGCATTTGTAGCTCTATATACATCGATAAGGGGTTGGGAGTATTGTAATTGTAGATGGAAGCTTCCTCGAATCCGCATTCGGAGAACTATACTAACTGCAAGCACAATAGTCATTCAACTCCCTTTTCATCAATACATTAATCATATGATGTTGTGTACATATATTAGACGGCAAATCGAGGTAGTATCTAAAGCATGACTCCCTAAATAATTTTAACTGTTCACTTAGCAAATTTTCCTTGAGTCACACCAAATTGCGCACCCTCCTTGATAATGAACTTTTGTCTCTAAATTAACCAATCAAATAGTAGGATATATCTTAAAAAATGACATGCAGCAACACACGTGTCAAAATATAAAATCAGGACACAAGTATATACAAAAAAGTGTATCGTTAAACGATAATATTAAAAATAAAATTGCATCAACATATGAACTTGATAAATTAATAAATTCATTTGTAATACTTTAAACATATAAAATATGTACAATTTCCAATAATAAAAAAATAAAACAAAATTAGTACATCTGGAGAACTCATAAATAAATAAGTTATTTAATATAAACATATAAAACACAATAAAAAAACATACAAATAATATATCATTATCCAACAAACAATAGCACTACTCTACAGAAACTGATACATTCAAAATATAGCCTATATACAAAAATTATAACAAAAGTCATCTTTGTCAAATAATCATTACCATACATAGTACATATGCTACATAGTCAAATACATTCAAAATACAAAAATTATTAATAGAAAAGAACAAGAATAGTAATAATGTCATATGAAATACATTTAAAGGAGTAGAGTACTTTATGATTAAATTTTTTTTTATTTACTATCGTCATAGTCGATGTGTTCTTTTTATGTAAATACGCTAAGTCGAAACTAGGTGTCTCACCCACAATCTTTAATTATTGTATTACCTGTTGATGTATTACCAATAAATTTTGCGCTCTGTTTTCTCGAATATTCATGCAAAAGTTTCTTACTCATTGTTAATTTTGAAAAAGGCTGAAGCAATAAAGATTAAAGAGACATTGTTTAAATAGAAAGAAAACATGAAGAAGAACAAATATAGACAAATTGATACAGAGCCATTATTAATGTAGAGCAAAGCTTGAAAATTATAAAAAAAGAAAATAGGATTCAAAACTTACCCACAGATTGATTCTACACAATATTACAAATTTCGTATCCATTATATGAATAAGAAAAAGAGATTTTGGGTTATTAGTAAAAAAAGAGAAATTGGATGTGAAAACCTTTGGAAAAAAAAAATCAAAAATTTGGGGGGTGGGGGGTATCAAAAAGAAGAAAGATTTTGGGTGACTTGTAAGAAAGAGAAAAAATGTGTTTGATATACTTTGGAAGATCTGAATAACTGATTGTGGCTAAATTTAAAGGATCTTGAATTTTCTTCTTTTTTATGATTTTGTAAATATAGATATACAATGTAATTAAGAAAAAACCTAAATAAAGGTGGTAAATAGGTTTCTATTATAGTATAGCTATTACTCCATTATACGGGGTAGTACTTTTCTTAGCTATACTGTAATAGACACATTTGTACCACCTTTATCTAGGTTCCTTCTTTTATATACAAAATCATAAAATAAATAAAATAAAAAATTCAATATTCCTTAAATTTAGCCACTATTAGTTACACGATACCCCACCCCATTTCCAATAACCCCACTACATTTACGATTCTGACTCCTTTTCCAAAGGATTTCAAATACATTTTTTCTCTTTCTTACTAATCACCCAAATTCTCTATTTCTTTTTTATACCCCGCCCCCCAATTTTCGATTCTTTTCCTTTTCCAAATGTTTTCAAACCTAATCTCCCTCTTTCTTACTAATCACCCAAAATCTCTATTTGTTTATGATACAATGCAAACAAAATTTGAAATATTGTTGTAGAAGCAAGCTGTGGGTAAGTTCTGAATCTTATTTTATTTCATTAATTTTTAAAATTTTCAAGCTTTACTCTACAATAATAATGGCTTTGTACCAATTTCTCCGTGTTTGTTCTTCTTTATGTTTTCAATCTATTTAAACAATGTCTCTTTAATATTTCTTTTTGTTTAGACCTTTTTCAGAATTAACAATGGATAAGAAACCTTTGCATGAATCTTCGAAAAAACATAGCGGAAAATCTGTTGGTGCTACATCAATAGGTAACACAACAGTTCAAAGATCTCCCCAAAAACATACTGATTGATATACCTAGTTTCGACTTAGGTGTATTTACACAAGAACACATCAAAACGTCAAACTAAGCATGCAATACTTGTAGTGATTGACGAAGGTTCAGTTTCTAAGAAGAATGGTAACGCACTTTGAGATGATGATTTTGAAGAGAAAGAATTGGTATTCAAAACAAGAAAAAGGAGTAAAGTAAATCACGATACTAAATCAAAAAAGAATTAAAGTTGATTAGGAGTTCAACTTTAGTAAAGATGACTCTGATCAAGGTACTCTACGTCTTTAAAAATATTTCATATGACATTATTACTATTCTGGTTCTTTTCTATTAAAATTTTTGTATTTTGTTATATATTTTGTATTTTTTGTATGTTTTATGTATATAGGCTATATTTGAATGTATCCGCCTTTGTAGAGTAGTGTTATTGTTTGTTAGATAATGATATATTATATACTTATCTGTATATTTATTATATATTTTTGTATTATGTTTATATGTTTATATTAGATAACTTGTTTATTTTGTATATTGATTATATGAGTTCTCCAGATGTATTAATTTTGTTTCATTTTATTATTATTGGAATTGTACATACTTTGTATGTTTAATGTATTACAAATGAATTTATTTTATCAAGTTCATATCTTTATATTACTCATTGACAATCATACATAGATATTAAAGTACTAGAACACATCAAGAAAAATTTGCCAAGTGAACAGTTCAAAATGTTTAGGGAATCATGCTTTGGATACTACCTCGATTTGCCACCTAATATATGTACACATCATATGATTAATGTATTGATGAAAAGGGAGTTAAATGACTATTGTGCTTGCAGTTAGTATGGCCCTCGATATGCGGATTTGAGGAAGCTTCCATCCACAACTACAATAGGTTTAAAATACTTCTAACTCTTTACCGATGTGTATAGAGCTACAAATGCATACACAAAGCACCCTCATCTGTTTTTCCAACCTCACTAACTGATCCGGGATAAGTCTTCTCCACAACATGTACTAAGTAGCCGGTTGTAAGACTCACCTGGATCACCTTTCAACATTTGGAAAGCATTTTTTTGTGCTCTTCAAGCCTGCATATATGTTTACACCATGTTCCTTCAGCATGTCGAATTGTATATCTTTCTGTGTGTATATAATTTTAGAATCTGCATATTTGATCATGATAGTGCTCCCAACAACCTTGGCAATTGCTTGCCAACATGTGTAAGTACTACCCACCAACGAGCATATGTGCACTGTTGAATTTCCTTACCTTGAACATGGTCGATTTATTCAGGTTTGAAGACTTAAATTTCTATGCACAATACTCGTTGAGCCACTCCAGGCAGTAGCTAAGAAATCAAACAATAAAATTGATGCAATACAAATAACATATAAAAATCATATAATTGTAATACAAAAGTAAAATTCCTTTAATGCACTGCTTAATTGGCAAAAACATACTGACTCAACCATCATGCGAAATTGATACACTTACCATACAAAAATTACTGTGACGACCCCAAAGGGTCATCACTTGTTGTTAGATTGAATTCAGTGTTCCGAGGTTTAAAACCTTTTTTTTTTACCTCACCTCGATTTGCATGTCCAGTCTATATAATTTCTCAGAACGTTTTTATGTGGAAAGATTAAAATGTGAAATAGAGCTTTAAAACTCAAGTGAGTTGACTTCCATCAACATTTTTAGTAGACGGACCTGTATAAGTGTTTTGATAGTTCAAGTAGGTCCGTATCGTGATTTAGGACTTGGGCGTATGCCCGGAATCAAATGTTGAGGTCCCGAGCTCAAGTTATAGCCATTTAATGAAAAAAAAAAAAAAAAAAAAAAAAAAAAAAAAAAA
>MCJB01050758.1:41648-88705 GCA_002018475.1 Nicotiana obtusifolia | reverse complement strand
CAAGATGGAACTGAAAGTGAAAGTTGCCTGTATTTCTCTTTATTCGTGTTAGAAGTTAAATTGTAGTTTCCTTATGATTCTTTGATGATCTGTTTTATCTACTATCCCGAAGCATGTTTCCCTTCCCCAGCTTTAATTGTTTAATTACTTCTATCTTTCCGCTGTAGATATATATATATATATACTGCACAGCTCTATCTGGAGTCTGGTCCTAGCCTCGTCACTACCTTGCCGGGGTTAGGCCAGACACTTACCAGCACATGGTGTCGGTTGTGCTGATACTATACTTTGCACTCTCCTGCAGATTTCAGACCGTAGTGAGCTTCTAGCTTCTTGCTGATCAGGTGACCCGAGGTAGCCCTGCAGGCGTCCGCAGACCTTGGTGTCTCCCGCTATCTATTTTACATGTTTCTTTTGTTTAGTCCCAGAGACAGTACTTTGTTATTTCTTTCAAACCCTTATTTGTAGTACTCTTAGACAGTCTGTGAAGCTGTGACAATAAATCTTAGGTGGTTCGTTAAGGAGATTTTATTAGCAATATTTTGAAGTCTAAAATTTTATTATTCCGCTCGCTAATTTATGTTGTTCTTTAGTTGAAGGTTTTATGTTGCAATGAATTTAAGAATGGGAACATGGTTAATAATTCGATTAATTGGCTTGCCTAGCTACCAGTAAGCGCCATCATGACTCCCGAGGGTGGAAACGCCGGATCGTGACAATTACATACAGTAACCATACATATAATGCTAAAACAACGAAATCAATGTTATAGGATTCATTCACTAAAACTATAAGAAACACAATAGGACATTAAATACATTTCTTTGCATGTTAATACAAAGTCAAGCTGGTATTATATTTGTATATTTGTCAAAAGTAATTACATGTTTTCACATTCTGAATTGAAATTTATTCATAACTGCATAATGCTTCATCGCACTAACAATCGTATCTTTGTCTTGGTAAATCTGACCGACCTCAATATTTTTAGATAATGTGTCTGATATTATTAAATACTCACAGCCACCAATGTCATCACATGCTTCAACCTCAAGCAACTTTACTTTTTCAGAAACACTGCTGAATGTATCACCATTGTATGGTAATTGTAGCAGGCTATATTGTGTATTTTCGAAAGACTTTACAATATTATTCTCGTCTGTCATATTCCAATCCAGTGCGAATTCCTTCAGTGTTATACATAATGGATACATTTCGAACTCCTTGTAGTTCCTTTTCGTCTCTATATACACTCGTCGCCCCATATCATTGTGAATTTTCATGGGAGGGTACCTGTCATTGACTTTATATTTGATCTACATTATTTTAACAGAAGTATATAATTGCCTAGCAATGACTGAAATGACCTCGTCATAGCTTGCCTCTATATTGATTACAACTCCGTCGACATTGAAATCGACATATCGGCCATATATACCCCATCGACCTGAGTGTTGAAGCAAGAATGCAGCCATAGTCGCCATTTGAATCTCTATCAGGCTTTGAATTAGATCCTATTCGATATCGAACTTCAAAATTGTATCACAGTGACCATGATTTTTTTCCTCAAATCGAATTTTGTTCTTCAATTGTAACAAAATACCGATTTAATCAATGCTACTTAGATTTTATAGAGCTATCGTTAATAATAGGAAAGAGACGAAAAGGAGATTCTGAACGGAGATCAATCGATTTCGAGATAAATGAATCCCATCCCAAATTTTTCCATTATAATTGATCGATCATATCATGGTAGTATTAAAGGAAAATCCTAAGGGCTTGAAAAGGTAATACACTAATTGTATATAAATTGTTAAAAAACGTAGGATATTTGTTGAAAACTACTAAATCTAGAGAAAATTGATAATGAAGTCCTTACTATAGTATACCAGGGAAAAGTTTCCTAGATAATGGGCATCACTAACCATCGGAAGCATGGGATTATTATTATTATTAATATTACATAATAAGTATTAGTTTAATTGTGGACTTGAGACTTGAGTATGGTTAGCAACACTATGTAATATGTCTTGTAAATATTTATTTTTTCCTTTTAGGTGAGAATTTAAATATACAAAAAACTATGTAAAATATTTTTAAAATGATGGCCTGAACCGGCCTAGCCTACAGCCCACTCAGGGCGGGGCTGACCATTTTAATGGTCCATCAAAATGGTGGACTCACCCCAGTTCATAAAATTCTAAAGGCTAGCATGGGCATGCCTAGCCTATATGAACAACTCTATAGGGAACCAAAATTTTATATATACACACACTATCTTTTCGGCCTCTGAATGTAAATAGTTTCAGCCGCAAGCTAAAATTGATCTTGTCCCAACTCTATATAATAGGTTAACTGCTATAAGCCTATAATAGGTTAATTGCATATTGTGCAAAAAAAAAAAAAAAAGATTATACCCGATCAGCGGGGTGAGCGTTCGAGCAATTCAGATTAGATATGAAAATTTCAGCTTGGATTTTTTATTTTTGAGTTGAAGAAATTATTATCTAAATCCAATCCAAATAAGCTCGACTTGGATCGGATGTTTTAAATTTGATTTCGAATTAATCGACATGGATATTCTAAATTTTCGATTTTGAGCCTAAGTTGAACTTCTTCTTCTTCTTACAAAAATGAACATTCAAATCAAGCATTCATGTTATATATTGCCTTAATAGTTCCTCATTCTCATCAGGATCATCCAAATAAAATATTCATGCTAGTAATGAAATCATTATCAAGGAAATGCAATAGAAACATTAATGTGCTCATAAGAATTAACAATAGTAAAACTATGCCAAATAAAAAGCATTATGATAGTGACTTAATAATTAATATTGGATATATGAGCTAATGTCTAATGAGTAGGACATTGGACTTATTAGTATTGGCACATCAGTAATGGACTAATGCCAAAGGGATATGATTAAATCTAAGGTATAAAAATTTCAGATATACCCAAAAATCCGAAGTATCAAATCCAATATCCAGAAAAAGAAAATTAAAATTAATTTCGAAACTCAATCCACAATCCGAAAAACCAAATAAAAAATCCAATTCGGATCTCGGGTTTGCCCAAACTATGCCCACCCCTAGTTAGTGTACATAACTTAAATACTAATTAGATTAGTTTATCATTGTCCAAAACTATTTTTTGCTCCAACAGACAACAACTCAAAGCCCAACCACACCATGATTTGCTGTCATCCTCGTATTAAGACAGACCAAGAAAGGAGGAAGACAGTATGTCATTGTCCATTAGAAACTCTGTTCAAATCCCTCATGTTTTTTTCAAGCTTACTATACTCATAACTTCATGTGAAGGCAAAGTGAAACAACACCAAACTGTCTTCTCTTTTCCTCTAACATGTGCTTGTTTTTTGAAAAAAATTTCACAATGTCCCTCCCATCTTCTAAACCAAGCCAAACCAATTCCACAAATCAGCTGCAGCCTCTTCTATTTTACCATCTCTTTCTTAAAAAGATGTAAGTTATATACATACACAAAAATCTACACTATCAGGTGTTACATAGGAACTATATATTTATTGGTAAATGTTTGATTTATTGAACTTAAAACACGATAATACAGGGTATAGTACAAAAAATGTATTTGGTTTTACACTAGATAAACCTGGATAAATGCTTATTTTCAGTTTTGACCTTGGCTTTGTTAATAGACTTGAGAAGAAGAGCTTTGGAGAAAGGCAAATATGACATTTTGTTGTTTCAACCTGGGATTAATATTCCCGGGATTGTATCCTACATAGAGTTTGGTATAAAAATAGTATTACAATTGTGGTATAAAATTCATCAAGATGCGGGATAAACTAAACTCACATTTTATCCGGAAATTATTATCCTTATCCTTGTAATCCTTTTAGTAAAAGATTAGCCCAAGCTTAAGTGCAATTCAATTAAGAGACAGAAGGATATTTACTTGAGTTCTAGCTCCTCATCCTTCTTTATTTCCTGCTAATTTATCTACTAATGTCTATTGTTTTTCTTTATCCAAAAAAATCCGCCGAACAACCCCTCAATATATTTTATCTATTTTAGCAGATAGTTTACCTTATTTTTCAAGTTACTAATCCCACCTCTCATGGACGGTTACTTGTAATTATCATTAGGCGACATGAAGTAAAAATTATTTTACACTATAAGTTTATGTATAGTACTTAAAACTACCACAATCCACAGAGTCTTCTTCTCTGTCAAATATTGATACAAATATGTTAAAACATGGGAAACTTGCATGTCTAACCTTCATGCTAAGCAAGATTAGGTGAGTGACAGCAACTTTGAACATCAAACTCCCTTCAACCACCTTTTGCAAAATCCTTCCTTTTACAGCATCTCTCCTACAAGGTGTCTTTTGCAATTCAACTCATCAAAAACTTACAATATGAATGATTGCCAAATTGAATAACTAAAACCAGGAACACCAATAGTACTCTAGTTAGAGCTAGAGTTACTAACATTGGCTATTTTTTCCCTCTCTTTTTCCTTTGTTATCGAATGAAACAAACAATGCAGCTCCTCATATCACCAAGTCTAAGGCATGTTACTGTCCTACCAGCTAAAGGTTTCAAGGAGTTCATCAAAGTAAAAGTTGGTTCCAGGCGATTATCGTATCTCATGGTCTTTTATTCGCTCCTGCTTTTTACATTTCTTCTCCGGTTTGTCTTCGTTTTAACAGCTGTAGACACCATCGATGGAGAACAAAAATGTTCAACACTAGGTATATCTATCTCTCTTTCTTTCTCACACAGACATGCGCGCATACAATTCACCAAACCAAGAAGCTTGTATAAGATGTATTAAGCAGCACTGGATATAAGAAATATATAAGAAATAAGCATACTGAAGCAACTCCAAATTTCATGTTACTGCAGGTTGCTTGGGGAGAAAAATTGGACCAAGGATTTTGGGAAGACAGCTCGAATCAACTGTACGCTTCTGAGCCGTGTATTTTTTATCCTTTTGTGCATAGTACCATCCCCTGCACCTACCTAATAACTCTTAAATCTCCTTTCATTGTGCTTTTATAGCTAACTTCTAAAATCACATGCTAAAATCTCTATTCCCCTGACTTCTGTTAGGTTCCAGAGGTGATATACCAAGTATTGGAGGAACCTTTAGACCAGATCGAAATGGAAGCAGGTCCGGAAACTCCTCAAACATTAGAAGAGTTTATGGCAGAAATGAAGGACACAAAGCCAGATGCAGAAACCTTTGCTGTCAAGCTTAAAGCTATGGTATTGTGCACTTATCATGCTTTCTCCATTATATATAGATATAAAATAATTCTAAGATACCACAATGTGTAATCACATTAACCAGTCAAGGCAAAAAACAGATCTTGTATGCAATCCAGAAGAAGCAAACAGTTACTCCTAATCCGCTTAGCTGCGAGTCAAGGCCTGATTAGTGTTGAATTATGTGACCATCTCATCGAAAAGTTTAAGCTGTAAGAGAAAGCAAATTGTTATTTACTTATTTATGTCTTCAACACAGCTCCTCTTGTCTGAGCCTTATTCTTTTTTATGCACCTAGGATGTGAATTTTTTTTTTTTTTTGATAATGGATGACAATGAGACTCGAACTCAAGACCTCTGCTTAAGCTGATACCATGTAGAATCATTATTGTCTCATCTAAAAGATTAACTTATTAGAGAGAGTACACTTTTATTGAATTATATCTTCAAAAGTTAGTTCCTATTTATTGCAGGTAACTCTCCTTGAACAAACAACAAGAACTGCCAAAATTCAAGAGTACCTTTATCGGCATGTGGCATCTAGTGGCATCCCGAAACAGCTCCACTGTCTTGATCTCAAGCTAGCGCACGAGCACTCTATTAATGCCAATGCCCGTCTCCAATTACCATCAGCGGAACTTGTTCCTGCCCTGGTTGATAATTCATATTTCCATTTTGTCCTTGCCTCTGACAATATTCTTGCTGCTTCTGTTGTTGCATCATCGCTCGTCCAGAACTCTTTCCGCCCTGAAAAAGTTGTCCTTCACATAATCACGGATAGCAAAACCTTCTCGCCGATGCAAGCTTGGTTTTCATTACATCCTTTGACACCAGCAATCATCGAGGTTAAAGCGTTGCACCATTTTGATTGGTTAACAAAGGGAAAAGTTCCAGTTCTGGAAGCAATGGAAAAAGACCAAAAAGCAAGATCACAATTCAGGGGAGGATCATCAGCAATCGTAGCAAATACAACCGAAAAGCCTCATATCATTGCAGCAAAGTTGCAAGCCCTCAGTCCCAAATACAATTCCCTAATGAACCACATAAGGATATATTTGCCAGAAGTAAGAGTAGTTTCATTTTAAGCTGACTTAATTGCATATAACATCCATCTTTTTTTTTTATGCACTTAAAATTTTCAATACTGAGAAGTACAAATATTTTTGCAGTTGTTTCCCAGTCTTGATAAGGTAGTCTTCCTGGATGACGATGTCGTTGTTCAAACTGATCTTTCATCTCTATGGGACATTGACATGAATGGAAAGGTGAATGGAGCAGTGGAGACATGTAGGGGAGAGGACAAATTTGTGATGTCAAAGCGCTTCAAAAGCTATTTGAACTTTTCTCATCCTATGATATCAAACAACTTTGATCCGAATGAGTGCGCATGGGCTTATGGCATGAATATTTTTGATCTAGAAGCATGGAGAGAAACAAATATAAGTCAAGCATACCAATATTGGCTTGAACAGGTAACTATAAGCAGTGACAGAGCCAGAAATTTCAGTAAGGGGTTTCAAAATACAAAGGAGTAACCATAAGGGGATTCAACATCTAACATATATACATAAAAATTTTGACCTAGTATATATAGTGTGCTTTTTCGGCTCCGCCCGTGACTACAAGTGACATCAACTTTTACTTCAAAGAAATGCATTCCAAACATTATGCAAAATTCTTGAATTTTGTTTCAACTAGTAAATCTTTTGCAGTTATTCAAAAGCGCTTACTGAAAAAGTTAGTGATCTAGTTTTCCTTCTGTTTTGCAGAACTTGAAGTCAGACCTAAGTTTGTGGCAGCTAGGAACATTACCTCCAGGTCTAATTGCATTTCATGGTCATGTCCATGCCATTGAATCCTTCTGGCACATGCTAGGACTTGGGTACCAAGATAATACAAGCATCGCGGATGCTCAAAGTGCTGGTGTGATCCACTTCAACGGTCGAGCAAAACCTTGGCTAGATATAGCATTCCCTCAACTTCGACCCTTGTGGACAAAGTATGTCAACTTCTCTGATAAATTTATCAATAGTTGTCATATTAGAGAAACTTGAACCTGGGTAAAGGATTTGTTGACCATGTTGCTTGTAAACAAGAAAAAAAATTTTGAGAGAGGTGAACCATGTATAGAAGGTTTCGCTCTGTGACACGAGATGGCAACAGCCCCGAGCCTGACATTCTAGAACTCTTCAAGGCTACTATAGTTTCTGCTTCCCTGATGTACTTTACTCTATAGTTAGATATTGTACAATTTATGGTGGATTCTTTCACTAAATAATACTTAGAGATAATAAGAAAAGATACTCTTCCATCAAATTTATGTGACGTAGTTTGACTGGGCATGGAGTTTAAGACAAAAATGAAAGGACTTTTGGAACTTGTGGTCTTAAACATGCCATGAGATTTCTGTTGCTATATGTCGTTAAGAGCAAATAGAAAGTTTATGGTCAAATTGAAACCAAAATATAGGAAGATGCGCTCTTTTTGGAATGGACAAATAAAAAAATAGTGCCACATAAAAAGGAACTAAGGAAGTATCATCTTACGTACCATACTAAGTGTGTTTTTGAGGTATATCACGCAGACTGAGTATGCAAGGAACCAAAGGTACTAAAAGAGACTGAAATCACTATACAGGCAAAAGGAGAGAACTTGTGCAGAAAATAGCTTCCACCTTCTTGCAATATGAGCATTTATGTTGATGCCTAATTCATGACAGCTACCAATTCTCCTAAAACCAACTATTTAATTCATTTATCTTCTGATTGGTTTTTGATAAATTAAACACCAACAAAATGTCTTCAGTAGATTTGGTTTTTAAAAAACTTACATTAGTTTTTTGAAACACTTTATGCTCTCAATACAGCTAAATATGCATTTTATCTGGAGAAGTCATTGCTTTTTATTTAAAAATACAAACAGATAAAGAGGACTTCAGCAAGCATTAGTGCGAGATAAGTACAAAAAACTTACAACTCACATATATATACTTAGCGGACTAGAAGTCGGGTTCGGCCAAAGCTAGTAGCTTTTGTCCAAACTCTGTAACAAGTTACTAACACCTGATATCGCTATCCTAGAATTTAGAACACATAAAGTCCAATTCCTGGCTCTTGCCTCTGTTAGGTTTCAGAAGATTCAAGCCATTTCTCAACAACTATGTGCTACTAAACTATCCTCATTCCTTTTGTGTTTCAAGGTACAAACTTAAACCCATAAAATCTGAACCACAACGCAAACTCAACACCACTAATTTACAAAATAAAAACAGTAAATACTACACACACACACACAAAAAAAAAAAAAGCAACAGCATGCAATTCAGAAGATTTTGAGAGGAGCAAAAGGGGCAAACTTTCAGATAAAAAATTGAGCAAAAACTATACAAGCAAACATGGAGTCCGAGAATCCGAAAAGTTCAAAACGCACAAAAATAAAATGGTGGAAACCAGCAAATACACACTGCCTATATATATATATATATATAACTCAAAACAACAAAGATTGTCATTAGATTGGTTAAAGGCTTACCAGAAAACATTGGCAAGCGTTTCTCGGACGAAGCTGAAGCCAGGCAATGAATTACCGTTCGTCAGAAAATCTCATACCTCGTATTTAAATATATGTGCGACGTATAATTTTCTAGTATTATTTTCTTTTCTTTTTTTCTTTCTTTTTTCCATTTTCTCTCATTTTTCTTACATCATTGGATCAATTTTGTATATGGTCATTTTCTTTATTCTAATCCATGACTGTTTATCTTTGCACGTGATTTGATTTGATACAAATAAGGAAATTCAGTAAATAAATTAAGAGAGAATGCAAACCACACGTTTAGAATAGCTTGGCCTCGATTGATTTTTTTAAGATGAACAAATATGAATCAAATGAATAAAAATATAAAAAGAGCAGTCTTCTTTGCTATATATTGATAGTTGTTTTTTGAGATCAGTTTTACAATTGCGCTACCTTTTTATATAGGCAAAAAGTCTATTTACAAGGTAAAATATCCCTTGATTTACTGATTTCAACGTCCTTGCTGATTCGCCGTGATATTTACGTATCACGGGATTTCTGGTCCCTTCGTTACGCAAATCTGATAATTTTATCCTAGGATATTTCCCATAATCGACCTCAACGATCTCATCTCAGGTATTATGGCTTCGAGTTCCGATTTGATGATGCTCGGTCTCGACCTTCAATCCTTGATGCCTCGATCCCAGCCTATCGAGCAATAGTTATAATTGACACCAACCGTATAAATTCGAACCCGATTTATCCCTACACAAGCGGTCCGAATACAACCCCATACAATGACCAATACGAGCTCGAAGCTTCCTTAGCTTGGGTTTGTGTGAAGTATAAGAACATGAGCAAGTTTAATATTTCGCTACTCGTGTGACCCCGCTTCATGGCAATACGATCTCATAGACAATTTCCTATTAGGGCTAGACCCAGTATAAGAAAGGGATGTTTAGTTTTTATAATTTGTTGATCATTTAAAGTGGCTCTGAATTTTGATTGGTTCAAATAAGCTAATAATAGATATTATGGTAATTTAGTTTTATAAATTTTCTCCAAATTAATTTGGTAGATCACATATTAAAACTATTTTATGTGGTAATTGATTTTTTTACTTAAAATCGTAATGCACAAAAAGTTATATTAGATGTTAATTTATTTCAACGGAGATTTTCTTTTTACGATAAATCAAATAATTTTACAGGAAAAGATTTATCGAATCATCTTGTAATACCATTTACTATGGTTAACTTTGGTAGTTTTAGTTTTAAAAGCTCTTGATATGGCGATTGTATCAAATACTATTTGGGTTAGTACAATACGTGCACGATGTTTTATGAAATAGTTTGGTAAATTCAAGTTGAAGAAAAATATTTTGCAAAAGACATATTTTATTTTTGGGTCATATTTTAGTTTAATTGTCTACTATAAAAAAATTTAGAATTGGTTGCCTTTGATAGACATGTTTATTTCCTCACTTTCATGTATCTTATCTTTATTTATCTTGTCTTAATGTTCTAAAAAGTTTACCATAGAAATACATATATGTTCCTATGATTATTTTTATTCCACTAGGAGTAAAAAGATAAAACAATTAGTTAGGTTAATTGAATTTAAATACAACAGTAAATTATAAATAACAAGTGAAAAACAAACTTCGTCAAAGTTTAGATTGTTGGGCCCGTGCTTACTATTACGTGGCACCTTCCTGAGGTTATTTGGAAGGGCAACATAAGGATAAGCAATCGATGTCAGTACGATTGCTGTCCGCCAACTGAGGTCCCCTCCGCACGCTAGACTAGATTGTCAGTGCCGTACGGGAAAACCAATATCGTAAGCAACGAGAGAATTGAGAGCTTGTAGAGAAAATTGAGAAAAGAGCTTGCTTGTATAAATGAAAGGTTATTACAAAAGCTACGCGGTGTCGAGGGGGAGAGACATCAGTACAGAAAAATAATTGCTTGCTTGAATGTTTGAATGCTTATACCCCCCTAATAATGCTTAAAATAAATAAACCAAAGTTACAAGAGTTGACCTAAGAAAGCTGTAAATTCATACTGAAAGAAAATAAAGTAAATCTACTCTATATTTACAAAGAAAAGGACTTAGTCTTCTACAAAATAGAAACAAGTCCGTCAGCAGCAACTTTGTCATTCGGCTCAGGGTCCGCGCGCGGCGTTGTCTGCGCGCGCGGCGCTGTGGGCATCTGCCTGTGGCTGGGCACTGGCGCTGGCTGTCAGTGGGGCGACAGAGGCGCTTGCGCGCTTGTCACTTGGAGCTGCCAAGACCACGGGGCCGACCGTGGCGCTAGGCGTTGGGAGGCTTGTCAGGACGTCACGGGGCGCGTCCAAGGGGTCATGGGGCATGGCTGGAAAGCCGCCCAGGACATTAAGCACGGGCAAAGTAATCTAGTATCAATATATCACGTTCTATTGTTTTAGTTTTTTATTAGTATTTTTTTTAAAATTTAAAATTTGTTATTTCTTATAAATTTACTTCATAGGTATATTGATTTTCTTATTTAAATATCTCAACTAAAAATTATAAGTCAAAAATAAAAACAAACAAAAAGGTAAAGAAGAATAAATAATTATTGAAATCCCCTGGCAATGCTTCCAATGCTCGAAATTAACCTCCACAAGTGTTACGTATCAATATTTTACAGGTTTCATAAGGAATTAATTACTTTCTAAGAAAATTTCTTTTAATGTCTATTAGTGTATATATAAAAAATAATTTAAAGCCTCTTATTATGATTTAATTTAAGATCACCAATTCATTTGAGCCGCTCAGCTCTATTCGATAGAGTGCATTTTAATTTAGTGAATTATAAATCACCACATACTATGTACTAAGGGTCTGAACGAGGGGAAGAAATGCAGACCACATGCCATAAATAAATTATTATTTTCTTCTTTTTTTTGGTTAACTAGATGATTAATAATAGTTGGGGTTGTTCGGCAGGGAAACAAGTTATCCCGAGATTATAACGACGGGATTATAATACGATAATTAAATAATGACGGGATTATTTAGTGAACATATTTTTATTGGAAGATGTTTGGTTCTTTCGTCTAAAAAATGAGATATACGGGGTATGATATAAATATGTGTTTGGTATATACTAGATAAGTTGAGATAAGTTAAATAATTAATACTAGTAGATTGTATGCACAAAATATTACACTGTAGTAAGTTGTCTTCGCATGATCTATTTGAGCCGTGGACAGCTACAAATGCTTGCATTAGAGTAGGCTGTGTACATCACACCCCCTGGGATGGCGGCCCTTGTGACCCTGTATGAATGCGAGATTCTATTACTTAATTAGCCAACAGTGTCATAATCATACCAGACAGAAGGAACAAAAATAGCAGAGAGCTTAACCAGAAGGGGAAAGAATGTACACGTAAATGCCAGGTTGAACTCGCTAAAATTTACAGTTGACAAAACCAGCATTAACTCTGTTAAAAGTCCAAAAGGTCACAAGAAAACTTCTATTGTTCACCAAAATACACCAAGAGGACTCGAGGCAAAAACTAAAACAGTCAAAGGCCATTTGACTAAAACAACATAATTAGAGTAAAGTCAACTATCATAGGCTTTAGCTGCCACAACTTAAGCAACTGGAGGTCGGAGAACGTGGTCTTGCGAAGTGTCTACTGCAGCTGGAGGCATGAACTGCCACATCGCGACCCCAGGGTAACTTATGATCGGCACGAGCTTGGTTCCTGCAGCTTGACCTGGAGCAGCAAAAGCAGCTGGTATGCCTGGAGGAAAGAAGCTAGGTTGCGCATTCTTAGTCTTTAGTTGTTGCTCTAGCTTCTCTTTCTCAGCCTTAAGCCTCTGCTTTTCATCTCGAAGCTCATTTTTCTCGGCCTACATAAGTTTTAAAAAAAAAATACTTGAAGTTGAGGGACAGTAGAGTAAGGCAATGTTTTAGTTTTTTCTTGTCATCAGGTTGTTTTGTGGAATTGACAATAAGCACAAAAAGATTTCAAAGGGAAGAACATAACAAATACTCGCCTTCAACTCCGTTATCTTTTCCTGTAGATTCAAATTTGAGTCTTTCAGCTTTTCAGCCTCACCGCGTAACTGGGTTACCATACGAACAGCATCAACCAGAATGGCGCTCTTGTCTGTTTTTGGAGTTCTGCCAGGCTCAAGAAGTGCACCCAATTCCAGGAATCTGAGACCATATCAATTTAGCAATATATAATATAAAATAAAGGGAGAAATGGATCTAAAAAGATTGAGTAGTTAACACACTTGTCATTCAGCCTCTCTCGCCTCAATTTCTCCCTGCAAGCTTTGGAACTTGACGAAGTGCATGATTCAGCTCTTGCCCTGTAACAAATGTCCAAAACATGTGTAAACATTTAAGAGCGCACCTGGCTTTCCTTCAAAAATCAATACTATGAGGACATGATGTTCAATGCATATACCTTAACAAACAAATTAGTTCATCCTTTAGTTTCAACCTAATAGTAGAATTACGAAACTAGAAGCAACATAAGGAGAACTTAGTCTACTATTATTACATTACAAGAATGTGAATCTAAACAAAATTTGTGGAATCGATGTGGGATAATAACTTCTTTCAAATAGAGCAAAGAGAACTATATCTCTATGAAACCTTCAGAAGGCTATAAGTCCTCCGTTCAGGTCGTTAAAACAAGAAGACAGAACAGTGGTCAAAATCTTTAAACTCTCCTAATTAAATGCAAAAACATGATCGATATTTTCTCAACAATGAACTGTCGAGATGATAGTGGAAAAAGGAAAACTCACGAATGAAATAAAGGGCGGGGAGATGTATTTTTTTTCCTTATCAAAAGAAGAAACAACTGACCAGATAATAGTGATGAGTTAGTGCAACATCACATCTCTATGCTTAGATGAACAGCCAATACAACAAAATATCCCTAAATGGCAAAAGTTTTTACCTTTTCTTTGAACCACTTTCCTTCAGGCAGTCGGATTCACCAATTGAGCCATCAATATCAACACTAAAATAGACATAGAAAGAAAAGAGGTCAGAATAAATACCAGAAACAAAAGCAACCAGCAGATGGAAGAATGAAAACGATGTTAATCGAATATCTAGAATTCATGATCTTAAATAAGAAGGAAACAAAAGTTCTCATGATGTATCACACTTAGTCTCTGCCAGTGATAACCATAATTTTCAAATAGAAGCAGCCACAATTTTAAATCTCGGTCTGTGTAACAAGTGTAGTTTACAATCAACCAACTCCTAGCCATTTAACTAGTGCTAGAAACATTTGATCCCAGCATAGCACAAATATAGCTGAAGCTCAAAGGAACACTTGTCCATGCTGCGCTTATTTTTGGGTTTCATATGATCTGGCTCCAACCCTTTAATCACAAATTTTAGATGCCAAAAGAAATTTTAATGCACTTTAATCCAGAGAATAGTTGAAAAGCAATCAGGAAAGGCCCGACTGAAATAGCTGTATTTAGCAAACAATGTCTTCATAACACATCAGACTTGCATCACTAAAAGATCTAGATTGCTACATCTTTAGCTGACCAACCCTTTAGAAGTTAGAACAAAGTGCATGAGGCTATCTAGAGCATTTCGGTAACACCTTCTTGACATAGGGGCTGCAGCTGGAAAACACCTTTCTTTCTGTCTTATACTAGCCACAACTTAGCAACAAACGAATCAAGTTTTGCTTTTGTACTCATATACTAGATAAATTTATGTGAATTTCCCATTTGATAGTAGGTGATTCGAAAGTGTTCTAACCACAAACTTGTTTTACTCTCTTTTAATAATTTCATAAGGTCCTTTTAATGTTATTGGGAGGGATCCGACCCACATGTTATAGTTAGTCACTGAATTAGACCTACACATAGGTACAATTGTGAAGGAGTTGGTTTGTCCGCTCTTTGATCTAGAAATATCTTGTATCAGGAGGATCCAAGACCCCCCCCCCCCCCNCCCCCCCACTGCCATCTCTTATGACCCCCACGATACCCCCAACTCCCGTAGTAGTTTTCCCTAATCATTCAGAGTTTATCCTGATGTGGTCCATCTTTTTTTTTCCAGATAAGAAGTTTATCATGATGTGCCAACGGAGAAAAACCACTAGGTGAATTCTTTTCATTTGTCTAAGCCTTGGTGGATAGAGTTATCTGGTACATGTTATTGGTGGGAGGTAGCAAGTATCTCATGGAAGCTAGTCCGGACACCATAGTTTATCTTGATGTGATCTAAAGAGAAAATTGCCACAAGATTAAGATAGATCCAAATCCGGCCTAACATAGACAAAGAATAATGTCCCTCTCTGTGTTCTGTAATCTTGCTCTTCTTGCTTTATATAGACAAGTAGGGGTCAAAGCCTAAACCCCTCCCCACCAAGTTAGGTGATTTAATTTTTCTTTTTTAAAAAAGAAAGATCTCTGTTTTTTCTTTCTTCTATTTATCTCCTCTTAGCATTCTCACCCTATGTCTGACTGAGTTAAAGGACATTTAAATTTCACTCTTAGCTATTATCAACTTACAACTTTATCTTAATTGTAGCTCCAACTATTTCCTGGGTACACTCGTGCATATCCCGGTATCCATACACAGGGGCCGATCTAAAGGTATATGGGTTCCCCGGAACCCAGTAGTCCCATATTTGTATTAAGAAAATCATTCAATGTATAAGAATATTTAGTTGGGAACCCAGTTTTTTAGTCCGGTAATTTTAAAATATTAATTTAAAGTCGATGTAGGAACCCATAAACTTAAAATCCCGGATCCACCTCTGTCCATACACCTCTTTCAGTAGGTCGGATACATTTGTCATAAAGCATTTTACTACCAAATTCCTCCACTACTATTAGCTTTATGATTCTATCAGTAGGTCAACTATAGAAACCATGTGTCAATCCAATCAAGTTGGGGTCGATTATATGAATTCTATTGTTTCGATTCCACTTCATTCAGAAGCAACAACACAAGACACATCAATCAGCTAAAAGATCCCAACTTTTAGTTGGAGTCAACTATATCAATCCTCTATATAAAGAGAAGTAATGAAAACTCATTAATCAGCTAAAAGATCCGAACTTTAGCGAATATTGTACAGAATCGATAAGGCAAAAATTTGACAAAATAGGTACCTGACGTTAGTAGAACCATTAAAGGGTTGCATAGACCAAGAAAACCCAGATGTTGAATTTGAGAAATTGGGATCAACAGAGACAGTTATATCTTCGAAATTGTAATCGTATAACCAGTTGGTAGTTTCCGGTGAAGCCATCTCCGATCAATCGCCGGAAAAAGAGAAACTCAAAGAAAAACGGCGGCTTTAAGAAAAATTGGTTAAGCAAGGGAAAGAATTTACAAAAGATCTTTAAGCTACGCGGTTTGGATGGGGAAGTTGGAACGATTTGGGACTCTGGTTAGAGATGAAATGTTATATTGGGAATCTGACGGTTATAAGAAGTTTCTTGTTAGTCGCAGTTTTGAAGCAGCGACTATAAGCATTGTATTTTACTTTAATTAATTGAAGGTATGTATGTATATACACTCTCCCGTCCACTTTTACTTGTCCAGTATTCTAAAAATATATTTTCACTTTTATTTATTACTTTTAGCATATTAAGATAAAGTAAAAATTTTTTACTATTATACCCACAGTATTAATTATTTATTTCAAATCCATTAAAAATATGTATCAATTAATATGGGTATCATGACAAATGTTACGCGGCGCCTTCCTGAGGTTCTTTGGAAGGGCGACGTAAGGCTAAGCTATCGATGTCAGTACGATTGATGTCCGCCTACTGAGGTTCCCTCCGCACGCTAGACTAGATTATCAGTGCCGTGCGGGAAAACCAATATCGTAAGCAACAAGAGAATTAAAAGCAGTAATTGATGATGAATGCTGATTGTATTGATGATGATGAAAGCTATTACAAAGCTAATACGGTGTCGAGGGGGAGAGACCAGTACAGAGAAATGATTGCTTGCTTGAATGTTTGAATGCTTGTTCCCCCTAATAATGCTTAAAAAAAATAAACCTAAGTTACAAGGGTTGACCTATGAAAGCTGTAAGTGCATACTGAATGTAAAATGAAGTAAACCCACTCTATATTTAAAATGAAAAGGACTTAGACTTCTACAAAGTAGGAGCAAGTCCAGTGGCAACAACTTTGTCTTGAGCATCAGGGTCTGCGCGCGCGTTGCTGTCGGCGCGCGTGGCACTATTCGTGTCTGCCTGCGGCTGGGCACTAGTGCTTGGATCATGAGAGATGTGCGCGGCATTGTCTGTGCGCGCGGCGCTGTAGGCACTCGCAAGCCGCTGGGCACCGGCAAGGAGTGTTGGTGGGGCGACAGAGGCACATGCGCGCTTGTCACTTGCGCTACCAAGACCACAGGGCCGACCGTGGCGCTAGGCTTTGAAAGGCTTGCCAGGACGCCACGGGGCGCATCCAAGGGGTCATGGGGCGAGGCTGGAAAGCCGCCCATGACATAAATTATGCACTTTATTTATTATTTCTTAAAAGTTGTGCAAAGTTAACGGTGGACAAGTAAAAGCGAACGGAGGGAGTATTTCATAAAAACTACATTGTGTAAGCATTGTGTTTTTTGAATTCTCATAAAAACTACATATTAATGAAATTTTTCTGCCCTAATTGCAACATCTTAAAAAAAAAATATTATGTACTATATTTTTTTCTAAGTTTCCTTTTTTTTTTCCCTTTCGAAATGCGAATTGTAAGATACATTTTAGAAATTATAAATTGCATTGTAGAAATGTGATTTAAGCTAACATCCTTCCCACACTGTCTTTTACTTTAATTAACTTAAGGCATGTAAATCGCATTTTATATATGTATTTTCTGATTCTCATAAATATACAATATATATATATATAAAAAAAAAATCAGTCAAAAATGCAAATTTGGAAAATAGTTTATATGTTCTGTTATTGTTGTTGGGAGTTTGGGTGCGGGGGTGGGGTGGGGGGGTATTCTGCAACTTGGCCATGTATGTTTTTGTTTGTAATATAAAAGATTGTATTAATGTCAACACTCAATTATAAATTCCCCACAATCATGCCATATTGGGAATTTGGGATTTTGAATATTTGAGTTTGGGCTTCTTTTTCTTTTGAAATTTTTTTCACGGAAAAAGATTTTGTTTGAATCATTTATATTCTTGTCGTTAATGTATCGTCTCGTATTTTTTCTTGTCATTAGTAGAGCTTCAAGGTGATATGGTTAATTCTTTGACAAAAAAAGAAAGTTAAAGTTTATCCCTTAGCTTTTGGCTATATACGCTTTGATATTATTCTCAAATTCGAACTCTAATTGATTTTAAGAACATAAATAAGACTTTTTTCTAATGATAGAGTAATATTAGATGTTATGTGATAAAAGAAAACAGTTATTATAAGTTTTGTAATAACGTCTTTACCTTTTATGTTAAATTTCATGATATTTATAAATTTAAAATACGACGAATAACCTAATACACACTTATACTTGTTATGTTTTGACATTTTGTCTTTTTGCTTCCGGATTTCATCCAGACACTTAAATTGATATCTTAGGTTAGATTATTAGTACACCATTTAATATATTTCCCTATTTTTAGAAGCTTTCTTTAGATTTTCATATATATATATATATATATATATATATAAAATAGAGTCTGAATCTGAATCTTACATAAATAGCACTAATTTGTAAACAAATAATTTCCTTTGGCCAATATAAATCAAGACATGTGGCTATGGAAAGTTGACAAAACAAGCTGACATGTGACTTAGTGGTAGATTTAAAGATTATAAAATGGATTTTACAATTGTTGGAAGACCTGTTGCTATTTGATAAATGACAAATAAGATATTCTAAAGTATAGTTGTACAAATTAGAGGTAAGCCACTTCAAAATAAGGAATAAATTAATCATTCATTTCCTAACTAGGTACTATCTACTATGGTCAACTTTGATAAGATGATAATCTCACATTAGTCCTCTTTAAACATGTCCTAATCATTATGAGGCATAATTAGAATTTGAAGCTTATCCAATCATATTATAGTTTTGTTAAAGAGAGACGATAAAGGATATTTATGATATTTCGAATGTGATCAGACAATCAAAAATCAAACAACAACAAAGCTATTATGAATTCCAGCGCCCAGTGCAATATGAGGAGTGCTTTAAAATTCTTTAGAGGTCGTTTGGTAGTTGGTTAGGAGAAAAGTTATCCATGTATAGGGGGCGATATAACTTATACCATGTTTGGTAGCGATTAGTTATTTTGTACAAAATTCAGCATAGCTAATACCATGTTTGGTTGTCATTTACTATTCTACATAAATAATAGATGTATAAATTATGAGTCAATCTGTGTATTATTTTTTGCGGGGTAGAAGATGGAATAATTTATACATGTATTAATAATACATGGATAAAATATTAAAATGATAAATTTACCCCTATTAGTTTACACAAAAAGGCTTCCTTCTATAGATTGATATGTATCAAACCCTTTGGAGAACAAGCATGGAAATACTGATGCCTGCTGGTAGGCTCTTCCTCTTCTCAATCTATTGGAGACAAAATCAGTAAATAAGTATTCTACTTTAAAATTTATATAATGTATATCAATTTCTAATACAACAAAGCAAATATTCCAAAACAAAAAAAAATCCCAACATAACTAATTCATATATAACTAATACCTGAATAATTAATACATATATAACTCATACTTATATAACTCTAATCGGCAACCAAACGACCCCTTAGATCATAAAGTAGAGGTATGCAAGAGAGAGAAGATCTCAACTTATCTAGCCTTAGACCTATTTTTTATCGATAAAAAAATATAAAAATTGCTATTGCGATTATACCTCCCGCTTATCATGTATACTAAGAAGAATGACATGAATCAATATCATTTTGACACTAAATTAATAACTTGTACATACTTAATATTTAACCTAGTAAGACACACTAGCTCTGCCCCAACTAATCAATATTGTGACTACATGTGAGTTCTCTCCTTACATGGTATGGACTCAATGCTGTAACTAATTCTTTTTCACTAGATATTTAGAGGGTTTTGTGCTCAAACTATCACTCTAGCAAGATTCATAATTAAGCGAAAGAATTAACTCAAATTGCCGCTCACCCAACCAATTAATCTAAAAATAGCATGCTAATGAACAATATATGTATATCCATGGATAATCTATATAATTGTGTATACTGACTTGTAAATCGTTTCAACCATTGCGATTTGCGACTTAATCCTTCTAAATAATCTATATTATTATAAAAGCATGAACAAAATGATGGTTTACAAAATAACCTTTTAATATTAAGCATAATAACTCACAATAAAAGGACATAACCGGAATTCTAGACATTAGCCTTCTAATCCTATTAGTTTTAGAACATAATAATACACATTAGAAATCCTATTAGTATAATTATTTTCATATATATATATATGGTGCATGTAATCCTAATACCTTTAGGAATACGTTAGATTTCCTATTAGTATAATTACTTTCGGGATATGGACATATTTTTAGCCATGTAATCCCATTACTTTTAGCATATACTTCTTAAAAAATTTCGATCACTAATTTAATTTGAAATTGTATTATTATTGTCCAAATTCATTTAGAAACAGGAGAGTCTTATATTATTATAAAAGCACGAATACAATATTGATAGATCAAAATAGCCGTAAAACATTAAACATAATAACGCATAGGGAAAGGAATAATTGTAATAGCTTTTTTTTTGGACTACAATAACTTTTATGTTAATTTTTTTAATATTTAAGATTTTAAAATTAATACAATCTTTTCTATTGAATTCCTATTATAAATATGTTGGAAGTTCTAATAAAATCAATTTCATAAGAATCATCCACATTGGTAATACATTATAACTCTATAATATTCAATACCAAAAAAAAAAAGTAATATTAAACGGACTGCATACAACATTTAAATTGGGAAAAAAATTTCTACGATAATATATTATTATATTATATTTAAACTGCTTTCCTACTCAAATAATATTTTTTTATTATTAAATTTTCATATAATATAGAAAAATATACCCAAGTATTAAAGACAACTAAGAAAAATTTTAAGAATATAAATACGTGAGAAAGAGAAAGAAAAAGTTTGCATTGACGCCAATTATGGAAGTTAGGTTTGCCATATGCTTTTATTTCTATATGCTAATTTAAAGTCACGCAATTTAGTAAAATAAAGAAATCCCCATGTGTATAATTGATTTGAAAGAAAAACTTTATCAGTGAAAAGAATTAAAAGTTTAAAACGAGTTGGGATCTATTAAGACATGTATTGGACATCACATAAATAATCAGCCGAATTTACTGTTTACTTTTAATCGGTTTAACTATTTTTAATTAAGCTTCGGGAAACAGTTCTTTATTTAAATGGCGGAAAGCAATATGTACCTGAAAACTACTATATTCATTTTAAAATATGTAACACTGTTTTCATTTTAGGATGTTCTAAGATATAATTTGATGGAATCAATTGTGACATTATTTATTATTAGTGTCATGATCAAATTCAATCTAAACTTTAATGTAATGTTTTCTTTACAAAATTAAATTTGCACTTATTACTTTAATGTTTTCGTCTCCTCCGGCTAATATTATACATAAATAAAATTAATATATAAATTCAATCAAACTACGTCTTATAAAATCGAAGGGAAGAGTATTGGTATTGTTTTGTTTTTTTTTAATTAGAGTTCTTGTGTTTGAGGTCTAGGAAATAAAAAATTCCTCATAAGAAACGATTCCCCTTTCAATTGGTCTTACACGTTACGAGTTCAGATTAATCTGAATCCGAAAACAAATATCGAACATCGAGTAGAGAACCAATAAAAGTCTAACATAAACTAGTGGCTTGATTCAATATTATTCTATCTCCTTTTTTGTATCCTATGGTTGTCAATTACACTGCATTACCACTAGTGCAATAAATCATATATTTAATCTATTACTTGTGCACATTAAAGTTCTTTAATTATTTAAAGTTCAAAGCGCAAAAGTATTAATATCTTTATTGTATAATAAATGGAATTACCACCAAATTGTTTGTCACATAAAATTTGGCCTTATTTTAACCTCTCTCTTTTTTTGGGCCAAATGAATTAATTCTTAGAATAAAACAATTATATTAATTTCTCAAAATAGAATAATTTGTTTACAACTTTTTGGCACACGAACGTTATTAGTTTTAAGCCTGCTTTTACTTTTAAAAAAATCATAATTCATAAAACTTTTGCTTGTTAGAAAACACTGTTTATATTAAGTAAAATAATTACTTGTAGACACATAAATTAGGGGTTTGACAATTCTTCTTTACTGCTAACATATATTCTTTTGATTACTGAGAAATTTTTCCTCGGGAGGGATAGATAATGCGCTCGTCTTTTTATTCTTCTCCACTTAAATATTAAGATTCTCTATTTATGATGGAGTTCTAACACATGACGTACGCCTAAAACCCATACATTGTGAGGTCGTTTGGTAGGATGTATTAGGAAAAATAATATATGTATAAGTTTTGGTATTATTTTTTTGGTATTATTTTTTTGGTAATTAATTTTTTGTATTATTAATCCCTTGTTTAGTAGTGTTTTTGTATTAGTTATACACTTTATTCAGTACTATTCATACATATATATAGCAAATCATGACATCAGCAAAAATCATGATTTTTACTACATGGATAAGCATGTATGAAGATAGAACTGGTATTTCAAAACCTTTAATACACCAATTCAAACAGTCAATAAAAAATAATCACAGTATAACTAATTTCAGCATTACTAATACACCTTATTCAATACTATTCTTATACATCTTACCAAACGATTCTTTAATATATATATATATATATAAAAGTTATCGGGGAAATAAAGTAAAAAAGAGTAATACAGTTAAAGCAGGATATAAAATGACACGGGGTTAACCTTATGTTGTAAAATTCTACTTGATACTCTCTCTCTTTTGATCTATACACTGGTATCGATATTTTCTTATAGGGGATATAAAGTAAAAAGAGTAATAGAGTTCAAATAGGTTATAAAATGATACGGGGATAACCTTATGTTGTAAAATCCTGCTAGGTACTCTCTCTCTTGATTTGTAGATTTGTATTATGAACTCAATTTACCCTGTCTATACTTTTTTTCACTCTGTTTCCCAACTTTTAAAGAAGTTGATCTTTTCGTAATGCTTTCTTCTTAACCTCATCGTGGTCACGGTTAAAAACTCATTTTAACACCTTTCTAGTAATCTGTTGGGTTTGACTTAACCGAATTCTCCTAGGAATTTACAGTTTAATCCATCAAAGTTGTTAAGAAGTTGAAAATATAACCATATACTAAGAGTGATTTCTAGTTATTTACAAACTAATAACTAAGAAATTATATATATAAAAATATAGAGCTATACATAAAAACATAAAGCTATAAAACCAGGGGTAATATCTAGAAACATAATTTAGATAAAAACAGTAACTTACGTGTCTACAGATCAAGAGAAAGAGTACCGACTAGGATTTTACAATATAAGGTTATTCCCCTGTCATTTTATATCTTGTTTTAACTCTATTACTCTTTTTACTTTATAAACCCCTATAAGAAAATATCGATACAAGTCTACCATATATATATATATATATATATATATATATATATAAAAGATAAAAATGAATAAAAGTACATACAGAATTACAGAATTGCCCTCTATTGGGATATCCTTCTGGTGGTCAGTAGTTAACAACACTCTTCAAATGGATATAACTGCAAAAAGTGCAATGGCCTATCATTTCTCTTCTTGTTTCAACACCAGTTATGACTAAAACAACAAATTTGAACTGCATATTTGAAGCTCTTTCCCTCATTCCCAAACTTCATGGTATTGAGAAAGTTCAGAAGAAAACAAAACCAGTTAGCTTTTTAAGCAAAAAGACAGAAGAAATTCAAGAAAACTTACCAGCACAGACTACAAGAAGACCAGCATTAATAGGCCTTGCCTCTATTGCTTTATTTGCAAATTCTGGCATTGGAAAATCTCTAGCTGAAGATAATAATGGATTTTTTATCACTGGTCCATTACCAGTTCCCTCAGCATCCAATAGTAAGCCTTCTTTTCACCTTTCAAACGCGATTTTTCTGGTCCGTTACACTTTTGGTCTATTCATACCACTGTCATTAGTAAATCGTCTCGTATCTGTCTTTGTCATAGTTCTAGCATTAAATTAGACGACCACGCACGTCCAAATTGTTCAAGAAAAAGGTCCAGACTTACCCCTAATTTTTTTAGTGATGGTTTAAATTTACCCTCAGGTCGGACTCCATTAGGAGCAGGGCAAAAATGATGCTTTTTTTCTAATGGCAAGGTAACACTAGACCAAAGATTGCTTGATTTCGAATAGTACAGGAGCAACTTTGACCATGTTCCCCCTCTCTTATGATTTTTCTGGTCCGTTACTCTTTGGTTCAATTCATATTCTTGTCATTAGCAAATCGTCTCGTATTTGTCAATTTTGTTAATAGAGTTCCAACGTGAAATGAGACGACTCCACATGTCCAAATTATTTGAGAAAAAAGGTCCAAATATAGTTTCAGTATGGTTTAAATTTATCCTGATAAAGTCGGACTCCATTAGGAGTACTCAAGGGCAAAAATGGAACATTTCCTAACGGCGAGGTAACATTAGTGATTAGACCAAAAGTATAACGGGGTAAAATTGCTTAATTTCAAGTAGTACATGAGCAAATTTGACCCTTTTACCCTTCTCTCAAGATATTTGATAAGTGAAGTCTTTACTATTGCATATAATAAGAGGTCAAGAAACGAGTCGTCTGTTCGTAATTTCACTTTTTTAATCTTTGATATAGACATAATAAACAAGGAGACGGGTACGAGATCATTTTTGAAGAAAGGAATATACATTGCCAACATTGGAACAAAAGGGAGAATGCATAGGCTGAAAAGATATGCCTTTGATCTATTGGCATTGGGAGATTTGATAGGATCAGATGCCTGGAATTATGTAAGGAAGTATTTGCGCATTAAGTCAACATTCATGTACTTTGATTTTGATGAAGTGATCTCAGCTGCTCAAGTGAATGATAAGCAGCCTCTTACTGACCTTGCCAATCGATTATTTGACAATGTTGAAAAGGTAGACTCAATTCACCTGTTGATTTTTATTTGCACGATAATATTATGTTGCTCAGATCCTTCAAAAATATTATTGTACACGTGTTGGATCTGATCCTTCACACACCAGGCCGCCGACAGCGGTGGAGCTAAATAGCTCAAGGGGTGTCATATGACACTCTTCGCCCGAAAAATATACTATTTAGATAGGTTAAAAAAATTCGTCTTTCCTCGTGTCGAGAGCCTACTGGAAACAACCTCTCTACACTCACTGTAGTGGTAAGGTCTGCGTACTTACTATCCTTCCCAGACCCCACTTGTGGGATTATACTAAGTTTGTTATTATTGTTGTAGATAGGTAAATATTTTTTTTTCTATGTATATATCCTATATATTGCATCCCCTTGACTTATTCGTGTCTTTACTTCTTTAAATGATGACACCCCATAGTAAAAATTCTGACTCCATTACTGACGATTGGTAGTATTTTTGAAGAGTTTGAGCAAAATAATTCTGATGTATGTAGGAATAGCAGCTTTCTAATAACCCCCTTGTGTTTTTGCTCCATTTTTTATGCAGCTTGAAGATGCTGTGAAGCAAAAGAACTTGCCTCAAACACAAACATGTTATCAAGAAACAACTAAAATTCTACAAGAAGTCATGGAGAAAATGGCTTAAACTACATATATTTGGATTCTATTGTCATTCCGTAGATTAAAAATGAATGAAACATATGGTAGTAGTAATTTTCTTACACCAAGAGAAATGTTACTAGTAAATTTTGGAACTTTGTTGGAATTTCAATTGATTTCTGTAGACATGTAATTTTTGACCCACGCGTTAGAATCATCTCTAAAAGTCACAGTTTTTTTTTAAATTATTATTTGAGCTTGTTTCTGTAAGAACTCACCTTTTTATCAAATTTAATCCTATTTTTAGGTACAAAAATTAAAAATTAAAAATATAGTCTTAACTTTTATCTTTAACAATGTTTTATTTAATTCAATCAAAAGTCTTATTTGTGGGTATTTTAAAATTAGATTTTCAGCTTGTTTTGGCAAGTTTTGCCAATTCTTGGAGCCCAAAGGCTAGCCCAAATACAGCAACACAACAGAACCCAACCCCTCTTTCTCATTTTTGCCACATAGGATAACAAGCTCTGACAGAATAACAAATTTGGGGGAATCATCCGAATCTGCACACACGTCCTCACCCACGATCTTCACTCATTACTAATGGATTTGAGGGGAAGAGGATTCTGAAAGGCAGTTAGTTTCCTTGGAGAAAAAGGGATAGAAGGTTTAAGAAGAGAGGGTCAGCAGGTGAGGGATCAGTTTTTTCAGAGGGATAAAAAAAAAAGCAAAAATAGAAACATGAGAGGGAACGAGATGAGAGATTTGAGGGAGGAGTTTTCAGTATGTTCTAAATTAGTTTAAATTCAAGGAAAACAAAAGCACAAGAGAGATTTCAAATCGATTTAGTTTTCTTCTTCAAAGCTTCAGAAAATCAAAAGCACAGAGACCCACATACTTCTGCTTTCTTCGCAATCGAGTAAGTGTTGGAGTTCGATTTTAGCTGCCGGTTCGAGCTCTGGTCGTGGTCGCCGTCTTGTTGCTGATATCGATTTTCAAAATCAGTAGGAACTCTCATCCAGGTTCATTTTCTCGACTTTCGCTTATCGCATTTTATTTGATTGAAATATGATAGAATCACGGAGATTTGCTTTTAGATTGGTAATTTTGTTTGCATCATTTGATGTCTCTGCTTTCCTCGTATAATATGTTGCTTTCCTCACTCTGCACTGTTGTTTTGGTCACTCGATAGTTGGTGTTGGATCGTTGGTCGCACTGGATTTAGGGTGTTAGCAGCTGTTGAAAATTTTCATTTCTCGTTTTCCTGAGCTTATTGGATGGGATTTGTATAGCATAAACCAGTTTAAAATTGGACCAATCTGCTTTTGGAGTTGGATATGCGACTGCATAATCGATATGCGGTTCGCGTTTCTGACGTAACAATCACATATCGTAATCTTGGTTTTAGTCATTCACCGATTTATGTTTTGCGATCCACATTGCATAAACGCAATCGCATCTTGCATCATGTTTTCCTTCTGGGTAAACTGTGTGTTTGATTTGCGATGGCTTATGCGGTTCGCAAACCTGTTATGCGATTGCAGATGAGATTGCATTTCTGGTATTAAATCTTGCCCGGAACTCTGTTCTGATTTGCGATCTAGATGTGTAATATGCGGTTCGCATACACGATTTGCGATCGCAAATAGGATCGCATTTTGACACTGGACACTGCCTAAGATCTTGTGCTGATCTGCGACCCTTTATGCGCAGTATGCGGTTCTCATGAGGGATATGCGATAGCATATCCCCACTGGCGATACCATTTTGCCCTTTTTCTGTCTTTTCGTGGGTTTTTGGGTCGGGTTTGAATAAATGCATGAAATCAAAGTTAAAAAGAACAAGGCCATGAACTGAATTTTATCTTTCTTTATTTTAGATCTTATTTTCTTATTTTATTACATTGCTCGCTAGTAGCATGTTTAGGCCGATCACACTTGGGTAGGCAATACTAGGACGTTTTGTTAATTTTTTGAGGTGAGAGGTCATTCCCTAGTTAAATTTATCCGGCCCCGATAGACTTATGTATTTGACATTCCGGGGAATGCCCCAAGGTATTTGTATGTGAAGACCAAAAGTGAAACTCGTAGTATTTTGGTTCTGTTTTTCTTCTTTATTAGGTGGAATGATCTTAAACCTCCTGTGTGTTTTTTTTTATCTCAATCCAAATGTATTAAAAGCCAGCTAAATCGAGTACGCAACGGTGACTTTCACGGAACCCGGGAAATGCCTAATACCTTCCCCCGGAGTCAAATGAACCCCCTTACCCGAACCTCTGGTATGAACTTGACTTTGAGTCTAAGTTCTAAAAATGGTTTCCTGGCACACCGGAACTAATTGTCAGGTGGCGACTCTAAATTTTCCTGATTAATCCTCTCTTTGTCACTTTCAAAATTGAAAACCTCTTTTACAAGTTTTATTAAGCCTTTTACTAACCAAAAAAAGGTTTAGTAAAGTCTCGCCCGAAAAGAAGAGGAGTGACAATTTCCTTTTTCATTGCAGAACAAGTAAAAGAGAGTAACAAAAAAGCAACACATGGAATACATGTTGAGGCAGATCCATGATTTGATGTTTATGCGTTAAGTTAATTTAAAATAAAATAGGGTTCACAATAAAATATTTAGTGAATTTCTTAGGGTGCAGTCCGTATTTGAAATCTGTGTAAATGCGAGATACTTTGTACACCGAACTATTTTTTTAAATAAATTTCTTAATACTTATACATGATCGGACAAAAGTTGTTGGGTTCATGTGAACGTCAAATATTGTATTTCACCATGTAATACTTCACGGAACTTTTTGTTAAAGTAGGTCAGAAAATGAGTTTTTTTTTTGTTTCTCATTCGGTGTTCGGTATGCGCATTAGAGTCCGATTATGTACGGACTTGCACCGTGTAGGGCCCCATTTGGAGGGAAGCGCTCTCTACCAAGGATTTTTTCATACCCAGGATTCGAACCCGAAACATCTAATTAAGGGAAGACCAGTCTCATCCACTGCACCACATGTTGAGGATGGCATGTAAGGTGATTTACTAAAGTGGTAACCTATTTGTGTTTTCAGAACCAGATTTAACATTTTCGGCGTTTTTTATCTTTTGTGCAATGTAGTCATTATTGAGTTATTTTTCATTACAAAAACTAATATTATGACTTGGTGCAATAAATTAAAAGTTAAATGACCATATATAAAATTAGCCCTACAAACCCATGCTTGCACCAATATTTTTCTTTGGGTTTTCTTTAAAAAATTAAACCATCTGGAATAAGTTTGAACTTAATGGAGAAAGAGCAATGTTTTTGTGGTAGCATTTGGTAAGTGTCTTTTTCTTATTCTCATTTTTTATTTGGTTTATTCAGTAGTTGTATTAGGGCCTGTTTAGTTCGAATTCGTGTCCAAAAATCTTACTTTGAAGGTAAAGTGCTTTCTACCAAAAGCGTTTTCATTCAGGCAGGGGCGACTCAAGCACGAACGGAGTCTAACGCTAAAGTTTAATATGAGGCTTAAATTTTAAAAGAAAGTTATAAAGTATGTTTTTATTTGAAGTTTATTCTCCTAACTTTTTGAGATATAAAGTTGTTAACATATTTTTTTTTTATAATCAATTTTCTCTAATAATTCTTGCTCGATTGATAATATAACCAACTTATTTAGTCTTTCTTGAGATATTATTGATCTTAGATAAGATTTTTCAAAGCAATAGAAGTATAGAACTATTGGAAGCTTAAAAGTATTGATGAACACTTGAAGTAGTGAAATCTTGGAGAAAGAAGGTGAGTAACGAAATCTTGGAGAAAGAAGTGAGTAAGAATATCAAAGAGAAACACAAAAAATATGTAGAATTTTCTTAAATATAAATAAGTTGGAAAAAAAGAAGAAGAAAGATTGACTTGAACAAATTAAGGAAGAGAGCAAATTTTTTAATGAAGGAGTAAAAAATAAAAAACTAAAAGTAATAAAAACTATTCATCTACTCATTTTTAAGCAAGTCAAATTATTATTTTATTTGTATATATAAAAAATTTTCTTTCCTTTATATTAAACACTCTAGTTTTGTATTAAAAATACTAAATATTATTTTCTAAATACATATGAACCTATTATTTTTTTAAAATGGTACCTCCTAAATTTGGAGGTCTAAGGCACAATTCTTACTCCACATAAGGTTGGAGTCGGCTCTGCATTCAGGATTCGAACACCAGACCTCTTATTAAGAATGAAAAAGTACTTACTATTTCACTGCACACTTTACTGATGGTAAGTATTAATTTTTCACGAAACTAATAAAAACTATTCCACCACAAACTTTATCAGTGATAAATGTAATTTTTTCATGAAAATAACAATACCCGCTAGTAGTGGCAGAACTAAGTAAAAGGAAAGGATTTAACTAAATTTCCGTCTTAGGAAAATTATATGTGCAAATAGAGTAAAAATAAATTTTTTTGGTTATAATTAAGTTAGTTGAATTTTGAACAAAATTTTAGTGCGGTTTCAAAAGTTATTCTTGGTAATAGATTCAAATCCCAACTATAAAATACTAAATTCTTTTAAATCCCCTAATATAAATTCTTGCCTCTACCTCTACCCATTAGTACTTAAAATTCGAATTATATATGTTGTACACATAAAAAAAATTAAGATATATAAATTTGAAAGAGGGTAAAAGTAAAATTTCCGCTGTTTTGTTTGATTTAAATCGTAGATAAAACTACAAAAGTTAAAGCAGGCTTCATTGCTAAAGGTAAAAAACTATACTTGAAAAGCTGACAAAATTCCAGTCGACGTCCACGGTCCATCCCTACACCTATCAAATAATTCAAGAAATAAATTCTTTAAACATAGGATGCAGAAATTTAAAACTTTATTTTTCGCAGAATAGGATAACATAATTTAAGACTAGTGCTCCTTTACCCTCAGCTTTATAACTACGGAATTTAGTTAATACGACTTGCACCGGATGGCTTCAATGGAACTATAGGATAAATTTTAGTGAGACACTAATCTTGTCAAGTCACAATCTGTCAAACAAATCTTAATTACGATAATTCTCATGGCTCTCTCAACGCCCACATAGCTAATACGAATCTTAAGGAACCAGTTATGTTGCTATAACCAAGGTTTACTGTCTGGACTGTTAAACTGTCTGGTACAGTCTCAATCTCAGAACCATTGGATGATACAGTATAAGACTAGCAATAAAACATATTTTAAGAATAGACTAGTATGCATAAGTTCAACACAATAATATTTAGCCTATCATTTAGGCTAAATGAATATTTGAATTATAATAAACAAATTAAATTAAATATCTAAGACTGCCGAGATTCTGACCAAATAGCTATTTCTGGTTTTTATTCCACATATAAAATTGTTACAAAGAAAGATTTACAAAAGATGAGATTCTAGATAGATGGGAGATTTCTTAGAGAGAGGTGAGAGCTACTAGCCGAAGCCTACCTCTAAACTAAAAATTGAGATCCTTATATAATGGATTTGTCTCTAAAACAAAAAAAAAAACTAAACAGTAAAATAGCCGATACAATAATTACATTGTGGCCGACAAGATAAAAAGCTAGAACCTAAAAGTCAAAGGACAAACTTTATAGAAGTAGATTCCCCTACACTGATAGGGTCTACTACTTTATTAAAGTTATTCATCCTTATTACCCCAATTATTCAATGGTGGGGCCTTCAGTGTCTCTTTCAGACTTTATTTTTTCCTTTATTGTTTTTGACGGAAGATTCTTCAGTGATTTCTTTGAATTGTTGCAGAAATCTTTCTACACTTTTGAGGTCTACTTCTTCATTATCTTCAACTTTTTGAGATTCTCCTCCTATGAATGTGTCATCTTTCATAGTGTGGCCTGTTGAAGCCATAGATATACCATTTGGTATCTCTATTTTTACATTTTTCATTAAATCTTTCTTTACTTCTTTCATGTATGAAGCCAGAATTTCTGATTTGGTCATAACACTTTCCTTCATTTTAAGACGTCTGATTAATTGCTTGAAATGACTTAATTCCTCCAAACTTTTGTTATTAACTTTTTCTTTATTATTATACTCATCAATTTTCTTTTTGATATTATCCAAAATCTCCTAACCATGTAATTTTTACTACTGGTCTTTTTGAAGTAATTTATTCCAAAATTTTGTAAAACAAATTCTGTTTAGGCACGGAAAACCTTATGTCGTATAACTGGTTTCCACATCCCATTTCATTATCCAAAGGATAGAAAATTCTATTAAAAAAAAAAGTACATGGCAGCCATCTTTTAAAAAAATAATATCTTGTTTTTGCATATGAATAATTTTGGGAGATATATCTACCCATTGAGTATATAAACTCTTAAATTGTTCTGGAAGAATTTCCAATGATGGACCATATAATAAACACCAGTTACAGAAGTAATTTGGGATCTGTTGTTCATAATATATTGGTACAGAGCTTTATGAACCAAGAGTGCTTTTTATTAGCATTCTCGTATAATAAGACTTTAAAGCCCTCAACATAATCTTAATAATTAAATTTTATCGGGAGTTTTTGCTCAAGATGGGTGTATTCCCTTTCCTTAAATGTACTGAGCCCCTGTTCATCTGAAGCTAAAATCCTTTTTATTATAATTTTAGAGAAATTATAAACTCTCTTTGTATTGGCTGGGTAAAAGTGTTGAATCTTGGCTGAGGCTGTGGATGTCAGGACTAGTTCATAGTGCATTCTATATTTGTATGAAAGGGTGGCATATGATGCCGTATCAAAATATTTGGTCATAAGTTGCCAAGCGTTGTTCTTTCAATTTTAGGTCAGACTGTTCTAGAAGAGTTATTAACTCCTTTTTCTCATTTTGGTTATAAACCTCAATAGTCTCATGACTATCATCTGTTAATGCCGATGAATATGATGGACTATCATTATTACCTTGTTTGTATTTCATAACATCCAGGAATTCTTTGTACATTGGGTGTTCGGTATTAATACCAGATGTTCCTGTTATATTAGCAACTATTAGCTGTTGGTTTTTGATTTGGGCAAGGATCTTCCCTCTGCGATAGGAAGGTGTCCTTCCTTGTCCTCTTTCCCGATAAGGTTTATATTCGGGCCTCATATCCTGCCATAAAATGAAAGGAATTATTAGTTCAAAAATTCTCTAGTGAGGAAATCGGGGAGACTATTATCTATCCCTTTTTTGTAAATGATTTCAAAATCAAATGGTGCCAGTAAAGCTTGCAATCTTGCAAACATTTGTTTAGATACATCATGTTTGCAATCTTTATTAATGATAAACTTTGCTTCTTGGCAATCAATTTTTATTAAAAATTTCTGATTGTATAAATCTGTCTTGAACTTTAATGCACATTTTACTATGGCAAGAATTTCCTTAACTAGAGTAGCATAATTCTTTTGGGAATTTTTTCATTTTCCTGAATAGAATTGAACAATATATTTTTGTTTATCATTTGGGGAATATTATTTTAATATTCCACCATATCCAATATCTGAAGCATCAGTTTCAACAGCCTTTCCCCAACTTGGATTAGCAAGCGTAAGGCATGGAAGATTATTAACTTTCTGCTTAGTACGTTTGACTGATTTACTATGATCATCCATTCATGCTTTCGAATTTTTCTTTAATCTTTAATTGAAGTATCCTTCGCAAGGTCCTTTATGAAAGGAGCAATATAATTAAGACTTCCAAGAAACCTCTGGAGTTGATTCTTATCAGCTATGACATCAGGGAATTTGGATGCAAATTCAATGCTTCTCTAGATTGAACTATTCTTCCATTTTGAATATTATGACCTAAAAGACTTATATTGGTCATAAAAATGGCCATTTTTGGTTTAGAAATTACTAGGCCATTTTGAATTATAATTTTTCTAAAAAGATCCAAATGTTTAAAATGAATTTTAATATTTTTTTGAAAATACTAAAATATCATCAATATAAACAATTATAAAATTTGTATAAGGCATGAAAATATCATTCATTATTTTCTGAAATTCAGAAGGGCCATTTTTTAAACCAAAAGGCATAACATTCCATTCATACTGACCCATTAGGACATTAAATGTAGTTTTGTATTTATCTGACTCTGATATCTGAATCTGCCAATAACCAGATTTTAAATCAAATTTTGAAAATATTATGGCATTTTGCAATCTGTTCAATAAATTCTTTTTATTAGGGATTGGATATTTAATCCACTTTAAAACTTTTATTAAAGGGCTTATAATTGATAACTAATCTTGGAACTCCTCGTTCTTGTTCAGCATGTTTATTAACATAAAAAGCAGTACATGACCATTTAGACCTTGAAGGTCTTATAAGACCTTTTTGCAGCAAATAATTTATTTCTTTTTTGCATAATTCCAAATAATATGAATTCATTTGCAAGGTCTAGCCTTAGTTGGAATATTATCTTCCGAAAAGTCTTCTTCATAAGGAAGACTAACTATATGCTTTTTCCTATTCCGAAATTGGTTTGGATGGTCCCCACATATTTGTAACGAAAACTGATTTTTTAAAACATTAATTTTTTCTACAAGTTTTGGGTTATGTAAATCTTCTGCAATAGTAAGACTACAAATTTCATTTTTCAAAAAACTAATTTGTCTATTTTTTGCAGAGATGTTCTCAGTCATTTCATTTAAAAATCTTTTAAATAGTTGAGTTATAAAATCAAAACTAATTTCTTTATTCTCAAAGGTTCCTGTAAAACATTGGCATCACACCTAGTAAAAGAAATTATATGATGAGAAAATGGGACTCCTAATATAATATCATGGGATATATCTTTTACCAAAATAAATATTTCAGGTATACAAACTTTATCTTGGCAAATAAAAGCTTTTGGCAATTTATAAGAAATACTCATCCTATCACCACTAGCATTTCTTAATCTATGAGTAATTTTACGAAAATATCTCGAAGGTATTATTCTTTCTTTAATACAATTCAAATCTGCACCACTATCAAATAACGCAGTGAACTCTTTTTTGAAATTATAGTCTATTAAAGGAGTAACTTTTATTAAGAATTTTTGAGCAATAACAAGCAGAAGTTTTTGTAAAAACTCATTATCGGCCATATTAACTGCTCCTAAAAAATTACTTTTTGCCGTATCCTTAGAGGTACCGGCATCAATATTATCAAAACCTTCTTCATCAATATTATCAAAACCTTCTTCAGTAATAATAGTACTGAATTCCTAACTTATAGGGACATAGAATTTTCTAATTTAATAATTCTCTTGTCTAAGGCTATATTTGAAGCTTTTAAGTCCGAGATTTCTCCTTTTAGAGAGATTATGAATCTCATTTTTTATATTTTGAACAGTAGTTGGCCTATTAATGGCCTGAAATTTTTCTCTTAAAATCTTTTTAACATCAGACATCGTATATGGTCCCTTTTGAGAAGGAATTTCTTCAATCTCTGGACTTGTAGGAATTTTATCCTGAATTTTGTCAATCTGATCAATTATCTGGGACCTTAATTCTGGGTCTTTAATAACCCTGAAGTTCTAATAAACTATCATTAGTTAGAACATTGACTTCTAGATCTTTAAATTGGGAATAAATATTGAAAATTTTATTATTTTTGTTGTTATTACAATACTGATTCTGATTCTGTTTGCAGGGTCCACATTTGTCTTATGAGGAAATGTATTCTTCCTCCTGTAGAACCCTTATATCTTCATCAGTTGATGAATCTCCTCTATCACTATTTTCTGGAGAATTTTCCGGAGAAGAATTTAACAGAATCTTATATAAAGAGTCCTTAATATTATCATCTATATCAATGTTCTTAATCTTATCCTTAACTTTGCAATCTCTAGCATAATAACCTATATCAGGCTTATTGTATTTTATAATCCTTTTTATGTTTATAAACCTTTCTTCTCTTTTCCTTCCGCTCAAATCTTTTATCAAAAGATCTTGTCTTTTTCTTTTTATACCTATAAAGTTCTTGCTTATGTCTATGAGACTCCTTTTTATTCCTAGGGATATCTATGGTATTGTTCACAGAACTCCCCTAACTGTTGTCTTTCATTAAATCGATGTTTCTTAATTTCCTGGCTTAACTTAATTTCATTGCATAGAGCTAAGACTTCTTGTATACACTAATAAGCTTTCCATAGGAATAACTATTATAATCTATACTCATTGTTGTTCCACGAAGAGTTTTTCTAACCCTTTCAGCAAATAGTGTTGGGAGTCCATCAATAAATTTGGACTTCCAGTGAGTACTATTACACTCTAGTAATTTCATTACCCTAGATAAGAAAATATCCTTATTCCATCTAAAATTCGTCAGAGTATTACATCTAAGGTTTTGGAGCATAGTCCTTAAGGTCTCACTTTGTCTGACCATCTTTCAGAGAAATGTTCTATAATATTAAGAACTAAAGAATAGACACAATGATGAACATTCTGTCCTTCTTCTTCTTTTACTGCGCTCATAATTTCGGCGCGATGTTCTTACGTCAAATACTTGTCCCACCAGCCTTTCAATTGGCCAGTAAAACCTGCCACTATCATTTCAGCAATGGTTTTCTCAGAATTCTTATTAACCTTGCAGATAGTGTTGTACATAAGCTCTATGTACTTGAGTATAAATCTGACGGTCAGTACAACCATCTATGTTTCATTCATAGACTTATGTGCCATTATAACTCTGGGAAAAATGACTAGCATCAGGCTCCTCTATGAGTACATCTTGAGGAATTGGCCTAGGACCGATTTTTGAGCAAATTTTTCTGAGATTTTATTAATCTCATCAGAGAATTTTACTCTCTTATCTTCATCAAATTGATACTCTAAATTTAAAGGATTAATTTTGAATCCTTCATATATTTCATCTAATAATTTTTCTAGGTCTTCTAGACATCTTAACTTGAAATCTTTGACCTCAGGAGGAGGTTGGATACTTGCGGTAGCAATTTTCTCTTTACCTTTTGTAGTATCCTTCCTAAATATTTTCTGGACTTCTGTTATTAATCTGTTCAATCTTTTATTAATGACAATAATTTATTCATCCAAAATACTAATATATATATTAGTACAATTATTCTGTGTGAGCATAATATTTAAATTCTTCATAATAATTTTACCAATATCATCTTCAAATACTTTTGAAAAGACTATATAATAGATTACTCTATCTTTTTCTCCTATTTGAAAAGACGTATCCCTTACTTTCCTTGCCCATAAAAGAAGAAGAAAAAGCAAATGAAAAGGGAAAACGGAAAACCAATGGCCGTTCCTTTTACCACTTTTACCGTCCATTTTGGATCTTTCCCCTGTCAACCAAAAATTAAATAGAAAAACAGAAGAAAAAGTAGCATATGGATAGGAAATTTAAAAGTAAAAGGCAGGATTTTATGTAATCTAATCATTATAAGAACCATTACTTCTTTTAAGTTAGAATTTAGATTTTAAAAATAAAGAATTTTTTTAGGCACGTTTTACCCTCTTAATAGGCCTATTCGATACGAACCATATTTAAACGTGTATTAGGTTTAAACTTAAAAATAAAAATTATGCAAGACATGTTTTACCGTTCTTAATAGGCCTACTCGATACGAATGTGAATTAATGAAATCCAATAAATTTCGAAAGCCGAAAAAAAAATCATTAGTAGAAATGGTAAATCTTGTTAACCTTCTGAAAATTGAAATGTCTTTTCTCAAGGTCTTGTTGAAGTCATTGTTGAGACGTAGAGGCTGAATTAGGGTTTCAAGTTATGAGTTAGAGTTTTTAATCCTTTTAAGTTACTTGAGTTTAAATTAGTACTTTATATATATTTAATAAATTTTTAAAGTAAATATAGAAATTTGGACCAAAGCTATTGAGTTTGGCCAAACTCGTTCTCGTTCTCGGCACTCTAGCTCCGTGACACAACTTAAATGGAAAACTTCATTTTCTTAATATTTGTGGGCAATTCCCATTTGTCTTTCAGAGTTTAAAGAATTTCGGTATTTACAGTATTGATTGCATTAGCGTAAACATGATTAAAGTGTTTAGATAACAAGGTAGACTTCTTGGTAAATAAAATTATTCATAATTATGGTGTTTGTAGTTTTCTAGGATAATTATTATTAAGGATAAAAAAGAAAAAATATAATCAATTTTCTCTTGAACTTCTAAAATGACAAACAATTTGAGGTAATTTTTTTTAGTAACCACGACTATTAATACGAGACGAAGAGAGTCATATATACAAATATATATATATACCAAAAAAGCCCATGATAATTCAAGTAGTATATTTTCCCCAATATCCAACATGCAAAATTATACCTTTCCGACGCGAGTCATTTTCTTGTTTATTTCTATGATAATAATAATTTTTTCAACGGAAAATAAAAGTATGTCTAGTATTAGAATACAAAAAAGAAAAAAAAGTCACTATCAAATACAGTTTAACTGATTATTTTATATCATTTTGTTTTCCTAATACAGTTTAACCGCTTATTCCATATAAAAAAAATTTACTATCAAATACAATTTAACTAATTTCAACATAATTAATTCAAACAAAACTTGTTTTTAATCCAAACGATGTACACTTCCGATGAATCATAATATATATTTGACATTAAATAATATGATACCATAAATATCTTTTTACACCTAGTGGTGTGTAAATATTAAACTCAATTACTAGTTGAACAGAAAAGAAAAAAATACAGGGAAATGAAGTGAAAAAAAATATCTATAAATTGTATACTTAGGGTCGTTTGGTAGGTTGTACTAAATAAAATAATTCATGTATAAAAATTTAATCCGTCCAATATAATGTTTGGTTGTTCAATTCAATTTATACATATCTAATACATGGATTACTTATACCTCATAGGAGGGCTTAGCTAATACCAAGGAAATCAAGGGATTACTAATTCCTGCATTAACTATACCTGGATAAGACCCTAAAATTACTAAACCGCCCCTCAAACCCTTTTCCTAAATTTCTTATACAAAGAAAGAAGAATATTCAAGGGTATAATTATAAAGAAGATTTTGTACAGTTTTAAATCAAATATATATTATTTTTTAATATAATAAATCAAATACTTAATAAAAAATAATTTCAGTATTACAATTTCTATATTACTAATACATACATTACTAATCCCTAAATTACTAATCCTTAAATTACCTCAATTACTTGTGTTGTATCAAACGAGATAAATTGAACAGAGCAAGAAACAGCATTAAAGATAGTAAAAACATTGTTTTCTGCGTTCAGACACGGCTGCCTTCTCACAAAGAAAATTCACTTTCCACCCAAAAGAAATTTCTCTGGTCAACTCACGCGCCTTCCCTAAACAAACCCTTTACAATTCTTTATTCTTTTTTGTGTTTTTAGCTTCTTTTTGCTCGATCTGATAAAAACCCAAGTTAAAGAGTTTGGCTTTGATGACCAATTCATTGGAATTATTCTAGTTCGTTAACAATATTGCCTTCTTGAATTGACTACTTCTTGATTCGGTCAGTTGGTCTTTTGTGTTAAAGCTGAGTTTTTTTTTTCTTTCTATTTTATGGTTTATTCAGTTTGTGTTTGATGCCACTGTTTTGAGTTCTTGCTTGAAAAAACTGAGGTGGGTCACTGAGATTTTTGTTGAAAAGTTTGTGATTTAGATATTCGAGAGGTGTTCTTCAGAAAACTGCAAAGGGGTTGGTGGTAAATGCAGTAAAGACTTGAGCTTTAGTGGGATTTTGCAGTAAAGACTTGACCTTTTGTGTGATTTTTAGGAGGGGGTGAAATCCCTTTTGATTTATTGGTTTACACAGGTGTTTGATGCCAGTTTTTGAATGAAAATCTGAGGTGGGTCAGTGAGATTATTTTTTGAAAAGTTTGTGAATTTGATATTCGAGAGGTTTTCTTGAGAAGAATTCGATAGTGTTGGTGGTAAATGCAGTAAAGACTTGACCTATTGTGGGATTTTTAGGAGGGAGTGAAATCTTTTGGTTTATTGGTTTATGCAGTGTGTTTGATGCCACTGTTTTGAGTTTCTTTGCATGAAAATAGGAAGTTGGTCAGTGAGTTTTTATTTGAGAAGTTTGTGATTTGGATATTTGAAAGGTGTTCTTCAGAAGATTGCCATAGGGTTAGTGGTAAATGCTGCAAAGACTTGGCCTTTTATGAGATTTGAGCAGGGAACAAAAAGGGGTTTGGTGGTATGTTGAGTTATTCATGATAAGTATTGCTCGCTTTGTTTATGCTGATTCAAAAGGAAATGGGTGTAAGAGGAGTAGCCCAATTGTGTTTTTTTATCAGTGCTCTTTTTATTATAGTAGCAGCAAATCCTGATAGCAAGAGGTCAGTGGAACATTTACTGGCCAATCAAATCAGTTCCGGGGAGATCAACCAGGAATTGGTACTAACTCTCTTCTTTAGCTGATTCATTTTTACACAATGCTTGAATATTTTTTGCTTTTTGAAGTTTTAATAGGTTTCTTTGGTTTACTTAATTTGTACTTAGAAAAATAGTGTGTTTGGACAGGGATAGAATGAATGTCATGGATTGCTCCTATGGAGCGGTTCGATGAAAAATTAACATTACTTGATCATGCCACTTTTGAGAAATATGTAGCAGTATTTCGTCATAATGAGCATATGTTTCCGTATCCATGTTCACAAACTTTGTACTGTGTAATAATTTTCTTGCTTTTAGCACCACGTTTTAATTTGTGAAGCATTTGATATGCCATTTTGTGAAAGAATGGAGCAATCTATGCATCACTTCATTTAGATGGAATCTTGAGTTCATTCCTTAGATCAACTAGGTGATTGTCGTGTTGTTCTCTTGACCAGCCAGCCCTTATGCTGAGGCACTTCTTATGCTTTTCGCTTTTGGCAACACTACATTCTACTGGTCTATGGTTTCCTTTCACTTACCTGCTGCCGATTTTCCTATATACTGATCCAAACAGTCACTCTTTCATCAGAAGTTCCAAATGTTTCCCCTCAATTTTCCGTACTTCCAAATTTTTTAATTCGGACCAGCATCAATAGCTCTCTCTCCCCTTACATATTTATAGGTAGTATTTTCATTTGTACGTCTTTGAGAATAAGTATTCATAAGCAATTCTGATTGTAATCTTCTGCTGCAGGCTGAAGTGTTATGGTTGAACTGTAGGCTAGAGTTATTACATGCTAATAGTGCTGTTGAAGATCTTGAAGAATCAAGTGGGAGCCACAAAATCCTTTCTAATAGAAGATCGTCAACTAAAAATAAAGAGAAACATGTCAATATCTTGCATCCACTCACTAAGGAAGTCCTTATGGGTTGTATAGTGAAGAAAAATCTCCTGTTTCTTATTTCCGGAGAGGAGAAGTATCCACCTACATGGTATACCAGGTGCACCGACTTTCTCTTTTCTTGGTACAGTGCACCTACACGGCGTGAATTGCTTCAGTTTGGAGATGCTCCTGCTCCTGCTCCTGCTCCTGCTCCTGCTCCTTCACCTAATTCAGCAACTTCCAGTTCTGAAACTCCGAATTCTACGCCACCTGCCCGTCCTCCTTCAAAGCCATTTTTCCCTCGAGACTACAATGATTCAAGCAAAAGCTCTGCACCTAGTGATCATTCTTCTACTAGTCAAAATGCTACTTCAGATGTACACTCAAATAAGCGAAAAAGCAACAGGAAAACAGTTCTTGTTGCAGTTCTTGTGACTGCTGCTGTCACATTTGTTGTTGTTGCACTCTTTTTTATATGCTATTGCAAGGTTTGTGGGGCTGGATCCAGAAAAGGAAGGAATGACGAGAGGCCTCTTCTTAGCTTAAGCATGAGTGACTATTCTGTTGGTATATACACTGTTCCTTATTTCTCTTGTATATAAAAATGTGTATGTATTGATTTTGGCTTTTGGTGTACTGATGTTTCTGAGACTTCAATCTTTCAGCTTCATTACACAAGTCATCTGTTTTAGGAGCTTCGATGATTAATGCTGGTAATCATTCAGTCAGTGACAATTCCGATGATAAAATGGGTAAAAGTTTCTACATGGAGCCGAACGGTCTTAATGTTCCCAGAACTGAGATCCCTTTAGGAACTGTTACCGGCATTGCTGTGGCTGCAGCAGGGGATTCTGCACAGGTACCGCCCGGAAGGATCGGGACACATGGACTGCCTCCACTTAAACCTCCTCCCGGTAGGGTGAATCCTTTTGAAGACCCACTGTCTCCTGCCAAGCCAGCTAATTTAGCTGCTCCGCCGCCACCTCCACCACCACAGAAACATTCATCTAGCAGTCCACGTGCTCCTGCACCAGGGGCTCCTCCACCACCACCTATACCAACTCGTGCGAAGGCTGGACCTCGGCCACCACCACCTCCAGGTCCTGGTGCTACTCCACCTCGTCCTCCTCCCACGGGTTTGAAGCCGCCTCGACCTTCACCTCTTGGATCAAATGCATCCTCTAGTGCTTCAGCTGAGGGATCAGGGACTGATGCTTCTAAAACTAAGCTAAAGCCTTTCTTCTGGGATAAGGTTCTAGCCAACCCTGACCATTCAATGGTTTGGCATCAAATCAAATCAGGATCTTTCCAGTAAGTGTACTTTTTTCTTGTTTGATGTTGCTCTACGATTGTTTTGATTGAGTAAGGTTGCTTAATGAGCAGTGCATATCATTTGACAGATTTGACGAAGAGATGATAGAGAGTCTCTTTGGATATGCTCCTGCTGACAAAAACAAGAATGGTTCAAAGGACTCTATGTCCCAAGATGCTTCCAAACAATTTGTTCAAATTATTGATCAAAGGAAGGCACAGAATTTATCTATTCTTCTTAAAGCCTTAAACGTGACAACTGAAGAAGTTTGTGATGCTCTCAAAGAAGGTGATTTCCTGTTCCTTTCTTTCTTTCTCTCCTATCAGGATCAAGAAACTACTAAAATTAATTGTCTTTGTAACCTTATTGGAAAACATATGTTATTGTCCCCCTCCACCCAAATGTACATCTCGCGCATGTGGGTGTTATTGTGATTAATTGGGATTGAGATCAACCTGAGAACTGAAAGAGTACTATAGTCTTTAATTATCATATGCAATCAAATGAAAGGTAGAAACTTTTTAGGTTTAGTACAAAAATAAGCTGTTTACTCAAAGGAAAGCAATTTAAGATATTTTCTGCTAATTTTCTTTTGTTTTTCACTGATCACCTCACCATTCTCTTACTTGGCTACTCAATGAAAGCATCATGTTCAGCTGCTTTTAATTGTCTATCCACCTCTGATAAGAAAGAAAATTGTTTGTAAGTCCTATAAAATTTGTTTATATTAGTATGTCATGATTTTCTAGTGATTTCCAGCAGAGACAAAAATACTACTCCCTTTGTTTCAAATTAGATGAGGTACTTTCCTTTTTAGTTAGTCTGTTCCAAAATAAATGACACATTTCTAAATTTGGAAATAATTCTACTTTAAGCTCTTCATTTTACCCTTTTTACCCTTAACGAGAAGTTTTTATAACCACACAAATGTCGCCCCACAAAGTTTTTACCCCTTAAGCTTTTAAGACCACAAGTTTCAAAAGTCTTCTGTTTTTTTTCTTAAACTCCGTGTCGAGTCAAACTACCTCATCTAAATTGAAACGGAGGGAGTAGGTGATTGCTTTCCATCTGCCTAAGTCCGGGCGGACAGAGGTACTCGATGGGTGATAAGTACACGGTGGAATAGTTAAGGTGCACGGCTGCACGCAAGGTGGTCTGGACACCACCGTTATAAAAAAAATGATTCTTTAGTGGTTCTACTTACATTCGTCCTTATCCTAAAAAGATAAATTATATTTCTACTATATTGTCGGTCGTCAGAATGTTCGTGAAAAAAGTATTTGATGCTTACCCATTATTTGTCTTTAATTTTTTATTTTTTTTGGAGAAAGTTTAGTATACTTGTATTTTAATTGGGTGCTATTTCTTGGAAATGGAAATATTGGTTATTTACATTTGCATCTACCAAAGCAGTGACTAATGTTTTATACTGACTCAGGAAATGAGCTGCCTTCTGAACTCCTTCAAACTTTGCTTAAGATGGCACCAACTACTGATGAAGAATTGAAACTGAGGCTCTACAGTGGGGATCTCTCTCGGCTTGGGCCTGCGGAGCGGTTCTTGAAAGTCTTGGTTGATATTCCATTTGCCTTCAAGAGGCTAGAATCTTTGCTTTTTATGTGCAGTCTTCAGGAGGAGGCATCAATGGTTAAAGAATCATTTGCCACTTTGGAGGTGAGATAATTGTTCTTGATCGTGATGAACTGTTGGATTATGAGTAAATATTCTTAACTTTTAGTAGTTGTTTCATATTGGTTTTATTTTTTTGTTTTTTATTTTTTATTTTTTGTTTTATTTTTTTATGGTTGAAGTACATTAAACTACTCTGGATTTGGTTGAGTGGTACTTGAAAGTTTAGTCTTGGTCAACTTGTCAGATGAACCAATGAGTTGTAGGGATTTCATTACTTCCAATGTGTCGCTACATGCTGTTTTTCCTTCCATGAAGCGTGTTGTTGCTAAAGTTTGATTTACAACATATCATCTGCTTGCATGACATATATTACAATTTCCTCAAATAACCTCACATCCAACAACCGAGTCTGTTCTAACGGGTAGATTCAGTGATGTATTTCATACCATTGTCAAAATAGAAGGCAGACATCTCTCTTGCATCTTACATTGGTAACCTTAACGTTATTTTGTCTTCTATGGATGTACTCACATTGGTGTTTGCTGCATCTTCATTTTATGCTCCAGGCTGCTTGCACGGAACTCCGAAAAAGCAGGCTGTTTCACAAGCTCCTTGAGGCTGTTTTGAAAACTGGCAATCGTATGAATGATGGAACATTTCGTGGTGGTGCTCAAGCATTTAAACTTGACACGCTTCTGAAACTATCCGATGTAAAAGGGATAGATGGGAAAACTACATTGTTGCATTTTGTTGTTCAAGAGATAATTCGTTCAGAAGGTGTACGAGCTGCCCGTTCCAGGGAGCGAGGCAGCATGTCGAGCGTCAAGTCCGATGATCTACCGGAGGATCAGCCTCAGGACTCGGAGGAGTATTATCGAAGTACTGGTCTACAGGTCGTTTCAGGTTTGAGTAGTGAACTTGAAAATGTGAAAAAAGCTGCAGTTTTAGATGCGGATAGCTTAACAGGCACAGTGTCCAAGCTTGGTCACGCACTCAAAAAATCACGGGATTTCCTAAATTCAGAAATGAAGAACGTTGATGATGAAAACAGGTTTCACCAGACCCTAAAGAGTTTTGTGCAGAATGCTGAGGTTGACATCATGTGGTTACTCGAGGAAGAAAAACGAATTATGGCTCTAGTCAAGAGTACGGGTGATTATTTCCATGGAAATTCAGGGAAAGATGAAGGTTTGCGATTGTTTGTTATTGTTCGAGATTTTCTGGTAATTTTAGATAAGGTATGCATAGAGGTGAAAAATGCTCAGAGAAAGCTAAATGGCACGCCAAAGAAAGAGAATTTGTCAGGTAAAACTTCAGAGTCCGCCAATTTACCGTCCCTTGATCTTCGTCAGAAGCTTTTTCCAGCTATCGCCGACCGCAGAATTGATGATTCTAGTTCAGATGATGATACTCTTTAAGGTAAGGTTTCATTAAAATGAAACTGGTTTTGTGTTTTTCTTCATTTGCTTGCTTCAATTTTGTCTGCTTTAGGAGACACCGGCTCTATTCATTCTAATTTCATGACTTAAAAAATGTATAAAAATAGGATATAATATAGTCATTCACTTTCTTTTGCAGACATGCAATTGAGGTGTCTAGAAGGGTAAAATCACTGATTTATTGTATTCATCTATCACTTTTTAGTTCATGATACATCAATTATCTACAAATTGCTATTGAATAGATATATACTGCAAGCTTAAAATTGATGCATTTACTAAACAATTCATAAAATAGGGTAATTTTTACCTTAAATTGCAGACCTATTAAAACATAAAAATCTAAAAAACAGAGTAAGTGATTAAAATATAAATGTTGCATTGATTAGTATACCTTCAAGTATACAATGTGTTGATATAAGAATCAAATTCAATAGATTTGCTTATGACTTCAACTTCATGATGTACTCGAGCCTCTACGAGTCATTAGTTATTCCTTTTGTAGCTAAAAACGTGATTTAATCCGGGAAAAAATAGATCTCGTGTTTTCTAGAATGAAAAAACTAAAACCATTACACCACAACTACGCCTCAATTCCAAGTTATATAATTAGTTGGGGTTGGCTGTATAAATCCTCATTATCATAAATTCTTCATTTTGGTTCATAATATTTCAATTCATACTTTTATGTGACGCAAGGGTTTCTCTAATATACTCTAATGGTATTATTCTAATATACTAAGAGTCTTTTAGTAAGCATTATTCTTTTTGTTAAAGTTACCTATACGGATTTTCAACTTCCATTGTTTTCTATCTTTTGCCAGATATGCCTAGATAATATACTAAGATTACTTCTTTGTCCGGTTGGCGCAGCTATCCGAGGGAACGAAGAATGTTCAAATATTCATTTTAGAAAGAAGATTCAGTTGTAGCAGAGAGAGATCAGACAGAAGATGTGCTTACAAATTCGACCTATTACATGGTTCTATATCAATATTTCCTTTCCTGAAGCTCCTACTTGTAGTTAAAAAGTAGTTAGGAGAATTCTCATTCATTATTTTCCTAGTTTAGCTTGTAATTCTTTGTTTCAATGTAGTTGAACAAAGTAGTTCTGTTGATTATTACATATGGTGTCTCAGAAAGTGGTCCATTTCACAGTGAGTTATGTCTAATGCAGTGTTGTCAAAGGTCCAAAGCGTTGGCCCCTATTGGGGCGCTTAATGTGTAAGTAAAGTGCAGGCTTTAATGAAAATGGGTGCAAAGAAGAAATTTTTTAGAGTATTATATCTATAATAATTTAGGAGTAATAATTCAATTGCACCAATAACAGTAATTAGGACAAAGGAATTTAAAGATGTTAAAATAGTGAGATGTTTATCGTTTAGTGTCAATGGATGGTGATTGAATTGAAGCTCTTGCTAAGTAAGGCGTGGCGCTCAACCTATTTTGCACCTAGCTTTAGGGGTTAAGCACGCTTTATGCGAGTCTTTGACAACATTGGTCTCTTGCGCAATGAATTTTTGTAATGTATACAATATTTACCTGTTTAGTTTTAAAAATTGTGAATCAAATATATATATGTTGTTTGTAAATATTTTCATAATGTTTAGAAGCAAGAATATAGGTGTGTATATAAGTAGAACAATCCCTAAATAACTTGTTTGCATAGATCTGGAAGAAAAATTATTGTCCTCACTTTTCACTTTTAGTATCAATTTTCTTTTCTCTGCAAATTCTTATTTGAACATTAAAACGCTTTGTTGTTACTATTATGGAGTATTTGTTATAATAACTCTGAAATGGCAAC
>MCJB01050758.1:21692-41529 GCA_002018475.1 Nicotiana obtusifolia | reverse complement strand
AACAACCAAAACAAACATTTATAGTTAATTCATGGAAAGCACATAAAATGTAACTAAGAACCACACAATTAAACAAAATTCAAATACAATCTTCACTAATTTACAATAGCTTTACAAGCTCCATTTTAAAAAAAAAGTGATACCACAGAGACACATTTTTAAGAACTTCACTTTCCGGGGACAAAGTTTGTGGCATATGACCAGGCATTGTTGTTAACTGGGTCAGCAAGATGGTCGGCAAGGTTCTCCAATGGACCTTTTCCGGTGACGATAGCCTGAACGAAGAATCCAAACATGGAAAACATAGCAAGTCTACCATTCTTGATCTCTTTTACCTTGAGCTCAGCAAAAGCCTCTGGGTCATCAGCAAGGCCTAATGGGTCAAAGCTACCACCGGGGTAGAGTGGGTCGACAACCTCACCAAGAGGCCCACCAGCAACACGGTAACCCTCAACGGCTCCCATCAACACGACTTGACAAGCCCAAATGGCCAAGATGCTTTGTGCATGAACCAAACTTGGGTTGCCCAAGTAGTCAAGTCCACCCTCGCTAAAAATCTGGGATCCAGCCTTGAACCATACAGCCTCACCGAATTTGACACCATTACGGGCCAAGAGCTCAGGGAAGACGCAACCAAGAGCTCCAAGCATGGCCCATCTGCAGTGGATCACCTCTAGCTCACGGTTCTTAGCAAAAGTTTCTGGATCAGCTGAAAGTCCAGCAGTGTCCCACCCGTAATCACCAGGGAACTCACCAGTCAAGTAACTTGGGGACTCACCGGAGAATGGGCCCAAGTACTTGACACGATCGGGACCATACCACGGGCTGCCAGAAGAGACTGGCTTGGCCTTGGTAACAGTCTTCCTCATGGTGACTTTTCCATTTCCGGTGATCACAGAGGAAGATGGTGAGAGTTTCACCGCCTTTCCGGCAAAAGAAGAGGAAGAGAGAGCCATTGTAGCAGCTGCCATTGTAGAAATAAAGTGAAATACTCGTCTCTTGAATACAGCTACTACACAGAAAGAGTTTTTGATTTATGGCTTGAGTTTAAAGGGCTTGCACCAACTGTATATAAATGACTCAGTAGGACCAAAGTCCTCATCCTAGAATATGATCATCTGTTTTATAATTGGTGAATGACAATTTGCTATATTTTTATTTTTTGGTTTCTTGTCCATTTGGCAAAGTTCAGCACCGTTAGGCATGACTAGATTCTTTTAGATACATTATGTTTAAAAAATCCAACCCATTGAAGATTTCTTCTCTTACAGCCAACCCAAAATAGCCACGTGTATAGTGGATTTTTGAAATATCCACTTGACCAGATAATAAGGGTATAACCTCATGACCATGCAATATCGTCTTGCAAGGAAAGTGAAAAATGTGTAGGCCTTAGATATTTCCTGCTGACATTGTAGAGATAGAATGCAGGAAAAGAAATATTCTTGCTTTTACCTTAGATCTTTATGACATTGTTAACTAAAAGTAAAATGATAGAATACCAGTAAGGGTTATGGTGAGATCTTGGGTTCGAATTCTAGGTATGGAATCGTTTTTACTAGGGAGAACTTTTATTCCCTAAATGTGAAACTTCCCGACATGAAACTAATTTAGCTGAATCCTAATGCAGGCGGACACCCGATGGGAAACTAAAAAAATTAAGCAAAGGACCACAGAACTTAATCAATTACATTAGCAAATATGTGTTATGTAGTTTATCATATTGAAATGAAAAACGATTTGGAGACTTTGAGAAAAAATGACTTGGGACTTGGTACTATTAGAGAGTTTGAAAATGGCGCTGCATAGACAAATTAAATTCAAGCCACGCATAGTCCAACCAATATTTTGGTAAACCAGGTTTCACAGCCAATTTCTGGCAATGCAGAGCCAGGAACTTTTCGTGGGACAAATTGAAAGTTTCAAGTTTCAAATTTTCTTTTGTCTCAGCATTATATTTAACTTAGACTTTGAGAAGAGTCCTTGTATTTTGCATTTAATCATAATAATTAATGATTATTATTATTATTATTTCAAAAGTTAAATTCCAAAAGACATGACTATATATTCAGAAAGAATGTATCTAATAATCCTTCCGTTCCAGTTTATATGAACCTATTTCCTTTTCAGTCTATTCCAAAAAAAATGACCCTTTTCTAAATTTGAAAACAATTTAGCTTAAACTTTCAATTTTACCCTTAATGAAAGCTTCTATAATCACACAAATACTCAAAACGCCTTTTTGACTTGTTTAGGACCAAAAATTAAAAATCTTTTATTTTTTCTTAATCTAAACACCCAATCAAACAAATTCACATAAATTGAGACGGAGGGAGTATTAAATAGTTACAGGAATTAACTACCAAACACTCTCAATTTTGTATCAACAAGCTTCTTATTTCCTTCGGATCCCCTTACTCTTTAGTTGGTACTCCCTCCAGTCAGAAAAATTATCCAAGACGGAGGACATCAATAGAAGATCCAATGCATCTCTAAAATTTCCTCATAAACATATTGTTTGCCGATTTGTAACCTGTTTGGCCAAGCTTCTAAAATCTAACTTTAAAAAGAAAAACAGAAAGAGGCCAAGCTTCTAAAATCAACTTTAAAAGGGAAAACAAAAAGTAACTTTTGACCAAAAAGGAGCTTAGCCAAAGAGAACAACTGAGCAGGTAATTCCTCAAAAGCTAAGGTATACATACTGATGGACAGAATGCAACTCCCAGATTTAGAGCTAGACCAATCAGTAACACATTTTAGTAAATGCTAATGAAATATACTCTTTTCTTTACTGTATTTTTCAGAGCTTAATAATGATTAACATTTCAGATGTACATGAGAGGCAACAGTCCTCTCAACCATATAATATATAGTTTAGCTCTAATACTGTAAGTTTCCATATTAAGTAAGGTATTTTCCGTCAACATAGATTTATTTCAATATCACAGTAAGGAGATACTGAGTTCAACGAGTAGAAAATGAGAAAATAGACACAGGTCTTCGTTCATTGTTTCATTTGTATTCACAAACCAACATAAACCCCTACCAACTACTTAACCAAACAATATTAAAAAACAAGAACTTAGAAACACTAAACAAAACCTAAGATCCTATATTCTAAAACAAAGAACAGCTACTATGAAACCAAGTCTAATCTTCATCAGCAGAGGGCTTAGAGGAAGCACCAGATTTCTTAGGGAGCAAAAGGTTGTGAATGTTGGGCATGACTCCACCATTTGCAATTGTAACATCTCCAAGGAGTTTGCTGAGTTCTTCGTCATTTCTCACTGCCAATTGAATATGCCTTGGCACTATTCTCGTCTTCTTATTGTCTCGCGCTGCATTTCCAGCCAGTTCTAGCACCTAGATAACACCAAAATTCACCCCCCTAAAATCAGATACATAGTAATAAAAAATTTTGAATAACTCCACCACAATAATTTTTATTTAACACAAAGTTTTATTTGAAGAGTTGAGACAAATTTTTATTCGACAATGACTCTTTCAAAAATTTCTAACATATTACTCCAGTCATTATAGACTGCATTTCCAGTCAATTCTAGCACCTATTCAACACCCCCAAAATTCACCTCCAAAAATCAGAAACATAGTAATTAAAATTTTTAATTAATCCTCTTTCATAGTATTTAAGGCAATGTGTATTTGAAGAGCGAAACAATTTTTTCCCTTTGATAATGGCTCTTTCAAACATTTCTGGGATATTAACCCCATCATTATAGACTTCACTTTACAAAATTAAGATTTTTTATTTGACCTCAATTCTTTGGTTCCTCAAAACCTTTCTTCCTTTTAGCGATGAAATTTTCGAATTTATTAGAGCAACTGTATTTTATAATAAATATTATCTGCACATAGATCTTAATATAAAGCATGGAGAGATTAATATCGGATCTAGCAAAAAATTAGAGAACTTGACCTAGTACTCCAAATCACTTCATATTTTCGTTTTAAAAATAAGGAAAATTTCTAAATAACAAAACTGTTAGCGAAAGTCTTAACTAATAACAGAGAATATAGTAAACCCTAGCATTTGAAACTCAAAGAAACTGAATTATGCAAAAATGAAAGAATTAAAGAGGTGAATGACGAAATTAACCTCAGCAGCAAGGTATTCAAGGACAGCAGCGAGGTATACCGGAGCTCCGGCGCCGACACGCTCGGCATACTTGCCGGCCTTAAGAAAACGAGCGATACGACCGACCGGAAATTGAAGACCGGCTTTGCTACTACGGGATGTAGCCTTCTTTGCAGCTCCTGAACCTAGGGTTTTTCCTCTACCAGCCATTATTGTTTACTGTAAAAGAGAAGAATTTTGATTTGAAATTTGAACTCTAAATAAAAGATGAAAGCAAAAACTGAACAAATCTACTGGGTTTTGATGCTTTTATATAGAAGTGGAGGGATTTTAAATTGGACCAATTAGAGTAGATCACGCGGATCGTGATTTTAAGCCGTTGGATAAGATGGAAATTGACGGTGAGATGATAAAGATGCCGACGGCTTTAACCGCTTCAAGTATTTACGAGTTTTGCCACGAGTAATATATCCTTACTGCTTTTTAATTACTTTCTCCGTTTCAATTTGGGCGAGATAGTTAAAAATCAGTAAAGAATTTTATTTAAAGTTTTCATGTATCTATCTGTCTATATTATTATAAAAGTACGAATATAATATTAGTTTATAAAAATAATCTTATAATATTGAGCAGAATAACTCATAATAAAAAATATAATCAAAATTTTAATTATTGCATTATAATCCTATTAGTTTTAGGATAAAATACAACACGTTAAGAATCCTACATGCTTACCTTTAAGAATCCTATTAGTATAATTACTTTCAGTGTGTCTAATTCATCTAAAATTGAACAAATAAATATCTTTAGTCATGTAATCTTATTTCTCTTAGGATATACTTCTTTAAAATTTCTATTACTAATTTAATTTGAAAACGTATTATAGTGTCATATTATTAATTTAATTTGAGAATGTATTATATTTTTCAAATCCATTTTAAAAAAAAATGAGAGCCTATTTTATTATAAAAGTATAAATATAATATTAATATACCAAAATAGCCCTAAAATATTAAAGGAAGAACTCATAGGAAAAGGGCATAACTGTAATAACTTATTTTTTGGACTCCAGCACCTTTTATGCTAATTTTTAATATTTAAGATTTTAAAATTAATAAAATTTGTCTATTAAATTCTTACTAAAAATATGTAGGAAGGTTTAATAAATTTAGGGTACATAAATTTATTCCATAAACGAGCGTTAGAACACAAAGTAAAAAGGTTAATTAAATAAGAATCAAAATGTTATACAAGTGTCTGAAGAAGCACAATCAAAGTTAAATCCTAAACAAGATCAAGCTTTCAAGACTATATTATAAAGAGCTGACTCTGCTATAATGAGATTATACTTTGTAGATGCCTTTGGCGGAATCAAAATAATATTTTTATTTCATGAATTATTTACAAATATCATATCAAGAGGCATGACAATATTAACAATAATAGCAAGTGGTGTACCAACAACGCTTTTATTGTGAGGCCACCCACTTTAGATTTGATATGCCTCTTCAAATAATTTAAATAACCATCACAAATATATCAAAGCAGAGCAATGGTTGCTAAATATATAAGGAAAGCAAAATTGATAATATGGGATGAAACACTTATGGTTAAGTGTCAAACTGAGTTCTAGAGATATATTGGATATAATGAACCGTTTGGGGAAAAATTAATGGTCTGGGAGGTAATTTATGTCAAGTACTACCAGTAGTTCCAAAATCGACATAAACCAGAGACTGTAAAAGCTAGCTTGCCAAAGTTATACTTCTGGCCTCAAATGAAAAAGATTCAACTGACAAAAAATATAAAGTAAGAACTGATCTAATATTCACTGTCTTCTTGCTTCGTGTCGGAAACGAATAAGAGCATCCAATAAAAGATAATTTGGTTCTTCGTGAACACTTGGTTATCAATTCCAATGGTAATAGTAGTGCATTTAATAAGAAAAATATTTCTATTAGATTAAAACGCAATTCGTGCAAATCGTATGCTAGAATTGAAAATATATCTTAGCTAGCATAAATGAATATGTTGATTAACAAAATAAAAGGTTGATTGCAAAATTTTATAGTAAAAACAAAATATTTTTCTGCTTTTGGCTCAGCGGAAAATGATACCAATAATTACTACCAAGAAGAATACCTAAATACTTTAATACCGTACGGCCTTCTACCTTACATGTTATTGTCAAGTTTATTATTTCTTACATATGTTAGTATCACCGTATATATAATAGACTAAGTTGATCTTCCATTGTATATAGGTTGATTTTGAAGAAAAATAGGATTGTCATGCTACTGAAAAACTTAAATGCGCCAAATAGCTTATGTAATAGCGTATGGATGGTATATAGAAGTTTTGGCAATAACATCACACATGCACAAATTATGATACCGATCAATGTGCTTCTAAGTGTGAAAATAATTTTTAGTTTGTTTATGTTTTGCAAATATAATAAATAAAGTACAACGACAAACATCCTAAATATTGGACCATATTTACCGTAATATGTTTTCTTGCACGAACAAATATATGTTGCACTTTCAAGAGAGATATCAAGATCGACAACAAGAGTTTTGGTTAAGGCAGAGCAACCCCGCACGATTAGGATGATTCCTATTATACATCCATCTACGATGCACAAAATTTATTTACACAAATAGAAGTCTAGAAATAAGATGTTTAAAACAATTTGATTTATTTAAACTGATTATAAAGTTATATTGTTTCAAAGGTTCCTTTTATATATATATATATATATATATATATACATATACACGTATCATTGTGTCAAAGCATTTTAATTGATATATTTTATTTTTTAAATTAATATTTTTTAACACTCGAAATCTCACATTAATCTCTATTCAAAATTATATAAAGTCTTTAACTATTATAATTAAATTTGAATAGCTTCTTAAATGTTCATATAATCCAAACTATTAATTTCTCAAATTTACAAATTAATCTTAATGTTGAAATTGAAAAATTTTAAATTTAATATCATTCTAATAGTAAAACTAACAAGCAACAATAAACCTAGTACAATAAGCTTTACACCAAAGCTTTAAACTATAATTAGTTAATAAAATTAAAATCAATAAACTATAAAGTTAATATATCATTCCATAGATAAATTCAAGGCAGGGGAGATTGCATATCCCCTGAAAACAATGCTACTGCTTTACTTTAGTTGGTAATATAATATATATATATATATATATATATATATATATATATATATATATATATATATAAAGAAATTGAAATAAATAAACTCGTATAAATCTTTTGTTTTTCATTTATCGATCTCCTTTGCTACATTTTTCTACTAATATCCTATGAGAAGGGGGGAGTCGACTTAACCTACTTGCTTCCTGACTCTTCTATATAATAGAAAATAGATCTAGAATTTAAAGACAAAATTACATCAGGTACCATTTGAGCTTATAGCTCATCCGAAAATGATCCATATTTAAAGTCTTAACCTGGTTTAGCCGAGGTTGTACATATTTTGAAATTCTATTTGCGCCCATTGCCATTAGCCCATAGTGAATTAGCAACGGTAATTCATTTAATTTTTTGGCTTTCGCTCTTTTTCTTCTCACATCTTTTACATATGCTTCAAGGGTACATCCTCCATTACTGCTTCTCCTCCCGTGTCACCTTGTTGCAATGTAACAAAATTGAAGAGTAGAAGTCCACCATTAAGGGCCATTCAAAGCTTCACTTTCAAAAATAGGAATTTTTGAATTTATTAGTTGTTTGGATTGGTTGTTGTTCCAATTGGTTAAAAATATCAAAAGGAGTTCAAAATTTAAATTTGAAGTGATTTGGAGTAGATTTGAGCAAGATTTGAGTTAAATTTCAGAAAAGAAGCAAGAAAGAAAACGAAGTTAGTTTTTTGTATAATTATGTATAATCTTGTATAATAATAGTGTGTATTATAAACACATCTTATACTCTATAATACACTTTTATACTCCTTCATACAAGCGTCTGTAGACGAACTTCTTCCATAATTTTCAATTGTAATTCTTGTTCAAAACCAGTCCAAATCTCCATTAAATAACTTCAAATTTTATATACAAATTTTTCAAGTCTAAATAACACCCACTCCAAATTTCTCACAAAATCAAATCAAAATTTTAAACCCACATATTTAAGCGTGTTAAAAATCTAATTTTCACCACCCAAACAGATGGTTTGTTGAACTAATATTTGAGCCACAGTTACTGATTCGAAAATTAACTTAAAAGCTTGAGCAATCTTTTTAAAAAATTGAATAGTAATTTCAAGAACCTATAGCTTGCAGGATCGTTAAGCGGCTCCCCCTTTCCTGGAAGAAGTTTAGAATTCAGATCCATCGGAGTGTCAACAGGTCTGCAACCTATCAAGTATCATCCCTGTCTCCTCAAGAATGTATAAAACATTTTTTTTGAGAAATAACAATACCTGAGCTAGACTGAGCAACCTCAATACCTAGAAAGTACTTCAATCTGCCTAGATCCTTAGTTTGGAAGTTCTGGAATAGATGTTGCTTCAGATTGGTAATACCATCTTGATCATTTCCAGTAATAATAATATCATCAACATAGACTACCGGATAAATGCAGAGACTTAAAGAAGAGTGCCGATAAAACACAAAGTGATCAGCTTCACGACGAGTCATGCCAAATTCCTGGATAACCGTGCTGAACTTACCAAACCAGGCTCGAGGAGACTGCTTTAGACCATAAAGTGATCGACACAAGAGACATACAAGGTGACGAGACTCCTCCTAAGCAACAAAACCAGGTGGTTGCTCCATATAAACTTCATCCTCAAGATCACCGTGAAGAAAAACATTCTTAATATCTAGCTGATAGAGAGGCCAATGACGAACCGTAGCCATGGATAGAAAAAAGGCGTACTGATGCCACTTTTGCCGCAGGAGAGAAGGTATCACTGTAATCGAGCCCAAATATCTAAGTATATCCTTTGGCAACAAGACGGGCCTTAAGTCAAGCAACCTCACCATCAAGACCAACTTTGACTGCATACAACCAACGACAACCAATAGTAGATTTACCTGAAGGAAGATGAACAAGCTCCCAAGTACCACTAGTATGTAAAGTAGACATCTCGTTACTCATTGCCTGTCGCCAACCTAGATAAGACAATGCTTCACCTGTAGACTTAGGGATGGAACCGAGAACAAAGCAGATATAAAAGCATAACGGGGAGATGACAGACGATGATAACTTAAACCAACATAATGAGGATTAGGATTAAGTGCGGTCTGTTTACCTCTCCGAAGTTCAATCGGTGTACTATGAAGAGACAAGTCCGCAGTAGGAGCAGGGACAGGTGCAGGACGAGAACCAGTTGGGCCTGTTGTAGTGCGTGGACGACGATGATAAGTCAAGAGTGGTGAAACAACACTAGACTCATCATCGGTTGGTATGAGTGAAACTTCTGTGGTCGAAGCTGGAGGAGCAGCTATAGTAAATTCCTTAAAGGTCGGTATAGGTAAGAAGTCAAATTTATCATTGTGGCCAGCAGAGGTAAAGAAAGGTTTAGACTTAAAGAATGTGACGTCAACTGACATAAGGTATATACGAAGATCAGGGGAATAAAAATGATATCCTTTCTGAATACAAGAATAACCAAGGAATACACACTTGAGAGCACGAGGAGCTAACTTATCTTTCCCAGGTGCTAAGTTATGAACAAAACATGTGCTCCCAAAAATACGAGTGGAAGAGAGTATAAGGGTGACTGGGGGAACAATACTGAATGCGGAACCTGATCCTTGATGGAAGATAAAGGCATCCGATTAATCAAATAACAAGAAGTGAGAACTGCATCGCCCTAAAAACGCAGCGGAACGCGAGATTCAATTAGAAGTGTGCGAGCAGATCTTAATAAGTTCTTATTCTTTCTCTCTGCAACCCCATTTTGCTGATGGATATAAGGACAAGATGTCTGATGAGTAATTCCTTGAGAAGTCATAAACTGCTGAAACTGAGAAGATAAATATTCTAAGGCATTATCACTGCGAAAAATGTGAATAGAAACACCAAATTGCTTTTTGATTTCAGCACAGAAACTCTGGAATATAAAAAATAACTCAGAACGATCTTTTATTAAGAAAATCCAAGTACACCTTGAATAATCATCAATAAAACTGACAAAATAACGAAATCCCAAGGTTGAACTAACTCTACTAGGACCCCATATATCATAATAAACTAAGGAGAAAACAAACTCTACATGACTCTCAACAATACGTGGAAAGGAAACTCAAGTATGTTTTCCGAGCTGACACGACTCACAATCTAATGTAGACAAACTAGATAAACTAGGCACCATCTTCTGAAGTTTGCATACACTCGGATGTCCTAAACGTCTATGCATTAGGTCTGGAGGATTTGTAACTAGACATGTTGTGGAAGGACTGAGTGAGTTAAGGTAATAAAAGTCTTCTGATTCACGTCCTGTACCAATTATCCGTCCCGTACTGCGGTCCTACATAATAAAAGAATCGTCAATAAAATATATATCACAATGGAGTGCACGAGTTAAACGACTAACAGATGCAAGACTAAAAGGACAGCTAGGGACATAAAGAACAGAATCTAGGGTGATAGAAGACAAGGGATGAGCTTGTCCAGCTCCTTTGGCGTTAGTTTGACATCCATTGGTTAAAGTAACAGTGAGAAGAGACTGTAAATATACAATATTTAACAAAAGTGATATATTACCAGAGATGTGATCTGAAGCGCCCCAGTCCATGACCCATGGCCCAAGAGTACTAGACTGGGAAACATACGCAAAAGAATTACCAGCAACTGAAGTATTAGTCTGAGCAACCGAGGCTACTTGTGGAGATGTATGCTTACTTGCGCGATAATGGAGGAGCTCATTATATTCTTCTTTAGATAAAGAAAATCCCTGATTACCAATAGTTTCGGTCTGAGCAATGTAAGCATTTTTGGGTGGACGACCATGTAAGTAATAGCACATTTCACGAGTGTGTCCAAGTTTGTGGCAATAAGAACACTTGGATCTAGATCTTCCAAAACGACCTCCTCCTCGTCTATTCTCCATAGTTTGAGACGCCAGAACATCCACTGTCTGGGATGCAACTGGGTGACTTGGTGCTGCAGCAAAGCGGAGTAATCTAGAGAATACTTCATCAACTGCGGGGACAGTCGGACTAGCCAAAATCTGATTGCGTACTGAATCAAGATCATTAGGAAGTCCAGTGAGGGTAAGAACTAGAAACATCTTCTGTCGCTACTCTTGTTGTTTCTCAACACTAGCAGAAACTGCCATCAACTTCTCAAATTACTCCATGACTGCTTGTACTTGACCCAAGTAAGTAGACAAATCCAATTCCTACTTCTTTAAGTTTGTCATCCGCGATATCACATCATAAAAGCAAGATATGTCATTAGTGTATAAGATACGAGCCTTTGCCCAAACCAAATAACATGTCTGAAATGGACGAAATAAGGGCATCAACTTGGAATCAATAGATCGCCACAAGATGCTACATAACTTACCATCAATCTTTACCCAAAGTGCTATCACCTTTTCTCCTTCTTTAGACTGTTTGATTAGATGATCATGAACATCTTGACCTTTACACCGCAACTCGACAGATGAAGCCCAAGCTAAGTAGTTTGAACTTCCCATTAAAGGTTCCGAGGTAATCATAGCACTAGAGCTTCCAGAACTCATGTTTCTAGACCCAAAAACATCATATCCAAAAGAAATTGTTGCAAATTATTACCAAATAAGAGAAAGAATCAAACTGTAATTCATTGAAAAAGAGTAAGAGACTACTGTAGTTGCCGGAATTGACTGTAGCTGTTGGAAAAAACTCAAAGTGGTTGAAATGAAACAAAAACAGTACTGGTAGGATCGGAATTACCAGGCGACCCAACTACTCTAAAGGAAATTTTTCAAAAAATGGCTGGAACTGGTCGTACGCGCCGGCGTGTGAGCTCACGCGCGTGAGCTTCTGGGGGCGCGTGAAGCTGCTATTGCCGGAGATTTTCACTGGGGTTTGGTCACCGGACACTGACGACTCTTGTGGTAGTGTTGGATTTTGCACAACACTGACAGATTCAAACCAGACGCAAATAGCCTTGAAATAGGTCGCCGGAAAAAGACTTCTGGTGACTGTTTTCTCTTTCCGGAGTCGCTGGAATTTATGCACAAGGATAAATCTCTCACGACCGCTAAGGAAAACAAACAAGAACCAGGCTAGGCTAGCTACCCATATGCGAGGCGCCGTCTTAGCCTTCCTTGACCAGGATCGCTCCCACACCTGTAGCATTCGTGATCGGCCTCCTCGACTGTGTATCGATCGAAAGGCAAGGCGGCACAGCCCGGCGGTCTTGCTTGGCGCGAAGGCTGCTGGTTCGGGGGAGCTCTGATACCATGTGAGAAAGCACGGGAGAAAGAAAATATATTATTATTGATGTTTGATACAATACAAAAGGTCCTTATTTATAGCTATACAAGCACATATTACTCATATTCCAATGTGGGATAAGACTCTATTATATACATATATGTAAAACTAACAGTTATAAATTGAAATATGAGCTATAAAATTGAAAAGTAGGGAGCCCGATTGTTTTTATGTGAAAGTTTTCCTTATTTTAATAATATAAAGGTGGATGACTACTATTAATTTTTTCTTACTGTTACATTCTTTTGATTATATATAGAAACACATTTCTGCAACTCGAGCCAGAAGTTGTGAATTTGCTCACTTGTCAATTTTCATATATATTCTATATTTTTGATTCGTTGTTTTTACTAATTCAAAGCTGTGCATGTTCTCTCATACCACCCCAACTAATTGATGAATGATAAAAAGACAATCCGGTGCATCAAGTATTCTCTATTTACGCAAGATTCAGGAAAGGACCGTATTTCTAAGGGTAATGATGTAAATAATCTACCCTAATACAAGTAATTATGATTATTTTCACGGCTCGAATCCGGGACATGTAAATCACACAGAGATAACTTTACCTTACTAGCTTCTTTCTAAAAAAAAATTATATCTAACTCGGTAACATTCATCTTGGTCTTGCATTAAGTTGGAGCCAAATATACCATCTTTTGAGGTATGGAACTTTTACAATAAATACAAATACAAAATTGTTAGTGTACCTTTTCCCTTCAGCCTTGAACAAGCCTTTTTTGTAAGAATGGTTAAGGGAGTGGCTCCAAATAAATACATAGAGATAACACATTGATGGAGAATTGAAGAAAGTACAACAACTAGATTTCACTAGCCAGCCTTCTAAGAAGTAGCAGCCACTGCTTCTGTTGTTTTTTCCTTCTCTTTGACAGCTCTCTTCCAGTTCTCTGCACTATCAATAATTTCTCCGGTTTTTACAAGGTACCTGACCCTTTTCCCGTTGTCGAGTGTTTTATGACCCACCCGACTGGCTACCTTCTGCTCTTTCGAGTAAAGCATCACGTTCGAGCTGTGAATAGGAGCTTCAATCTGAAAGAACCAAGCTTGAACAGTTACTTTCTCATGACGACCCATTAATTTATATTTGCCATAACAAAAGAGAGAAATTGAAAACCTTGATAATTTGGCCCGATTCATTCTCATCCCTACTCTTCACATGCTTGGTTTTCAAGTTTATCTCGCTTACGACGACTTTGCTGTTGTGCTTGATAATCTCAGTGATCTCTCCAACCTTCCCTTTGTCGTGGCCGGATATCACTTTTACTGTATCTCCCAATTTCACATGCATTTTGTGTAGCACCGGGAGGCTGTTTGGCTTACACTTTTTCCGTTCCCATCGCTTAAGCTGCAGAAGAAATGAAAATGAAGATTGTTTTTACACAGTAAAATTCCTTGTTATGGAAAATCTTCTCTTTGGGTCATAGAAGAAGTTCATCACCTAACAACAGTACAAAGACCAGAAATGGATCTATGATACCAACCTTGGCTACAATGGAACCTGGACTTTGTGTTGATTTGACCTGCAAAATACCATTTAGAAACTGTCGTTAATTGAACAAAAATTATCTTGTTGCAGTTTGACGCGTGAAAAAGACAAGTCATGTAAAGCAGGATAATAAAAGAGGACCAGTAAATAGTTGCATAGGGAGCATCAACCTTACGACAGCATGTCCATACTCTGAAGAGGAAATTCAGATATTGATATTAGGCATTTTATTCATCTTTCAAAATAAGAGTACAATGATTTGAGGGAGGATCAAGGAGTACCTAACTCGCTGATAAGAACTGAGAGATAGCTAAAGTTATCTTCGACACAAAAGATGAGTTGAATGCCATTGGCACTAGCATACATAGGGCAAAAACCCTGAGATATGAGCTATTCAACTATGCAAAAATTCCTTACAATATGACGCAATTCTGGAGATCAATTTTCCCATTGAATATGTTCCCTTCAATTACTCATTCAGATTTATTAAAATAAAGATACCAGTTAGTAGTAATTAGTAAAGCAACTTTATCAGCATTTCTGGTACTGCATATCAGCTCAAGAAGTGCTGTACATCGCCAACTTTAAGGATACCAGTGCTTGTTCTGTTCAAGTATCTACCAGTAACTTTCAGCATTTCAAGAGGCAAACCAGAAAGCTTGAAGAATGTTGCATCATTCAGCAGAAAAGGTAAGTGATTATAGGACAGTCAACACTTGCCTAATAGACCACTAGTTGAAGATGAAAGAGCAGGATTTATAGTAGGGAAATTAGATGTCTTTACATGCTAAACTAAAAATGCAGCTTTTTTGCTTCACCAAGCTATTTGTTCAATTATGTTGAAAAACAGATTGATCAAAATCGGAATTTGACACATTGAAAGCCTCTAAAATGATCAAGGATTTGGCCACAGTTGGTGCCCTAGAAGCACAGTTCCTATCTACACGTAGAAATCAATTTTTCAACAGACATGTCTTCCTTTAAATTAAGTTGATGCGAGTAAGATCGAAACAAAGACAGTTCATTTTAAACTCACAAATAAACGTATCAAAACATATAGAATGAACTACATTAAAAGTAATCCCTGAAACTGACAGTAACCCCAGGGAAGATGTGGTATCACTTGTATCACAGCCACACCACCCTCAACTAAAACTTTACATCAATTAAGCAATTTAAAACACACCCGGACACACACACTAAGTTCAAACCCACTGTCACATAGTAATAGTTATAAGTGCAGTGGTATTTCTCATCTGCTGACTAAGAATCTTGGATCTAAGCCTGCACTAATCTCTTCCATAGCCTAGTTGGTGTTTGGTATGAAAAATGTTTTCAAGCATTTCAGTGCCTTGAAATCTGATAATGTTTACCTCAAGGAAATTTTTTTCCAAAGATATGAGGAAATGACTTATAAGTTATATTAAAACTCGATGAATAATGCATCTATCTCTCTACCCTTCTCCACTTAAAAACCATATTTCAATCACTACTCAGAATTTGAACCCCTGAACTGTGATGTGTGTCTATCACACATCACATTGTACTACCTTTGTCACTGAACCAAGTCCTGGGGGAATTATTTTCCTTTCACAAAATTTTCAATTTTTACTTAATCTCACATGTTTAAATAAACACTTAGACATTGTTTAACTGTTGGTACTCATTAATATCACCAAAACATAATGGGCTTTTTTCACTTTTAACCAGCGCCAGAAACTATTTACATTCAGTAGTCGAAAAAGTGTATAAATATAATTTTTGCATATAAAGTACATACAACAACAACAACAACAAAGATCATCGGTTCAAGAAGAATAAAATAAACAATAGACAATGGGTCAGTGACAGCAACAGAAGCCAGAAAAATAATATCAGCATCGTAAGAAATAAAAAATAGATAGAAAAGCAATAACAATAAACAGTAAAATGCCATAGAAAATAGTGTGGAAACTACAGAAACCACAAACAACCCAGGGTGAAACATTACCAACCTAGCCCCGCCCCTGGCACAACGTAGAAAAACGCTCGACTCCCTCCTAACCTACAACCCTAATGCTCAAACTCCACACCTTCGAATAACGTACATAATGTATATATATACAAAAAAATACACATTTTTTCGACTATTATTTTGAGAGCGGCTATACAGTGTCATTTTCCCAAACATCATTTCATAATCTTCATACTCTATCCTACACCGTGTAAAATAAATATATGTAACCTACTTTTATACCCCGAACACTGGAAAATGATCCAGAAAAAAGGGAAAAAAATATCTACGGTGCGCCTTAGCGTTTAGAGTTTCAGCCACTACAGGAATGTGATGGTCATAAACTATTCCTATGTTGAGAAATAAGCAACAACTAAACCAAATGTACACACCAATTAACTGAAAATCAAAAGAAACATTTACTAAGAGCACATAATTACACTTCAATATGTAGTGGGTTGATGTCAATGGACAATAATAAGTGAAAACTGAAAACATAAAAGGAAAATTTAAAAGAGTAGTAAGTAAAGCATACCAGAGGTGGGCAGAGAGGAGGAGAAAAGGGTTGGCCCAAGAATGACTTTGAGGAGATAGAAAGAGAAGTAAAGGAGCTCTGCAAAGCTGCCATGGCCGCCATTTCTTCACAGAAACTTTCACAGGTAGACGATGAAGGGAAGAAGATAAAGTCGTAAGCAGCAGTTTTCTTTTTCTACAGTAATTTCTTTGTCTGGAATCTGCCAATCCAATTTTATTGGACCTTGGACGGGTTGACCCGGCCCAGTTTTAGCTTCCATGTTGCCGAAATATTTCAAGAAATTCTATTTTTGGCAAAATTAGTCGGTCAACCTGAAATTAATTGCATTCGCTAGCTAAAAAGTACATAAAATTTCTTTTTCTTTTTTGAAGAGACAATAAGCCCGTCAATCAACATTGAAGCGGATATACTTACCGACAAGAGAGAGCGAGACTGACCTACCCAAGAGAGAGAACACAAGAGTGACTCTCCCCTATCACTTAAAGGTCGGAAGAGTAATATTTCATATTACTCTTTCTATATCATTTTGTATGAATCTATTTGACTGAGCATCAAGTTTAAATTTTTTTCTTTTTTTTAAAAACTTTTGGTCTTAAGAATATTATGGTATTAACTTTTGGAACTTGAGGTTAAAATGAGGAATGTAAATTTAAATAAAGTTCAATATTTTTGGATTAGACCAAAAGAAAAAGAGCGTCAAATAAATTGAAGCGAATAGAGTACTACTTTTTTCTTACTTATTAGTAGTTAAGTATGATAGATAATCCTTAAATAGCCCTAAATTTTTACTTCAGTTTTTTGTTTGGTAATTTTCATTTATCAATAGTAATTATTTGACCCAATTTTAGAGTGAAATCGGACTAGATACTTCTTATTTGTTTTAGAAATATTTAGATTATTATAAATTTCAAACAAAATTAATATAAATTACAATATTTCTCATATCAAAATATGCTCATACGTTTTGTCTATGACTCTTCCCAAACTGTATAAGCTTCTTCCAAAGCATACGGCTTTATGGATGTAAATGATGATACCTATACAGATGGATCTTATATATATATCGTAGAATGAAGTACTAGCAAAGAAAGAGACTTCATAGAAGTCAAAATAGGGAAAAATAAAAATGCCTAGAAACTTTTTTCTATGAATATAAGGCTTTAATTGATAGAGATAGAGGAAGCACCGTAAAGATCAATTAGCAAGGTTTTCTGCTGATACAATAATAATTGCGTATGTCATGATGGAAGTTGCTTCTGTGAACATAGTAGCTAAATAATCCCAACGTGTTACATAAGACAAATATTTGTAAATAACTCAATATTGATTCGCAGTCGACAACATCTTCACCATATAGAGTAATGATGAGTCAGAAATAACCAACCAACCAAAGGACAAACACTTTCGAACCCGTCTTGAGCATGTATAATTCTTCCATTGATTTGGTTGTGCATATTATTTAAAGTACGTCTCGAACACAAAAGCAAGTAACTTTTCAAATATTATGTTTTCCAATTATATTAACAAGCAGCATTAGTTTAACTCGTATACATTTACCCTTCTTCTCTCAATTTTACTTAATTTATTAATCACCATACAAAGTATCATTAGTATTTAAGCATCTGAGGTCGCATAATTTTTTCCACTTAACAAGTGATGGGGAGAGGGAAGCGAGATTTAGCAAGCTTTATAAGGCCGACCACTATCTCATTGGTATTCTGGAGGTAAAATCGACTGTATGGGGTCGGATACAATCGAACATATAAGATACATCGGTCTTGGGTTGCGATTATTGATGCAACTTGAGGTCGATCTCTTGCAGATCGAGGCCGGCGCTTCGGGAAGGTAAATTCGAGGTCAGATATCATCTCGTTAAAGTTCGAGACCAAAGCACTCGAGATAAGGTAGTCGAGACCGGTCTGGATAAAGCATCATATGGTAAAAATATCAGATTCGTATAACGGAAAGGCCGAAATTCTCGTAGTATGTAATTATCTCGGCGCGAATCATGACCCAAATCAGCAGAGACGTTGAACCCAATAATTTTTTGGGATCTTTTACCCTGTAATTAGGTCTTTTACCTTGTATAGAATTCTTCTCTCCCCCTATATAAAGAATTCAACTCTATTGTATATGGACACAACATACTATCAACAGAACACTTATCATTTTTTGGCTATCTTCTTCATAAACTATATACTTCATCACTGTTCGTTCTGTCACAGCAAAATTACTCAATCTCAGTGGTTTGTTTATTCTTTCATTTACTTAAATCAACCTTTATTTATCGCTTATACTTTAAATTGTATCAGATCGAGTCACGTCTCCTTAGTACCACGTACAAATTCAATTGTTACTCGTATTTTTAGGGTAAACACCGACGAGTGCACGGCTCTATACTAAGTCATAAGTGATAGCAAAGCCAAGCTCCCGTCTATAGGCAAAGGGATAAAGTCCATTATGGACTTTTAGAAGTGTCATGGATCCACAATTCAGTGCTTATTAAACAAATACTCAAGAAGTTAATCTATATATACTTAATTTTGGAGTACTTTTTCTTCTTCTCATTTTTGCAAATATTACGGTCCTTGTATTAATACAGATAGGGCGAGAGAAGATAAATGGAAATTGAAGAAAAATCACAAAAGAAGAAAAAGACTTTACACGATATACAGAGTTTAAATTTATAAAACAAAAGAGAGCAGATCAAATCAAGAAAGGAGTGGGAGCAAATGCTGGACCCATTGCAGAAAAGCAAGCTATCCTGTTTAACAGAAAAAAAAAAAAAAGAACAAAAAAAAGAGACAGTTAAGGCTTAAACCAATGAAAGCAGGAGACCAGAACACAAAAGAAGTGACAAGAGAAGGTTGCTCAAATGAAATCACTCTTGAGATTGCAGGCTAAGAAAGTAACAAAAGAAGGTTGTTCAAGTGGTAAGCACCCCCACCTTTAATTTTGAGGTCGAGTCGCTTAGGGAGTAAAGTTAAAACGAGTCGCTAAGGGCGTAAAGTCAAAACTAGGGAGCTCCTGGGTAGGGGTTAAAAAAAAAAAGGAAAAAGCATGCAGAAATTCGTTTCATTCATTGACTTACACAAAATTTAAGAGAAAAACTTTTGAAACTTCTAACGTTTAAATTATTATAAACTTTTAAACATTTGAATAACCATTTTAATTAAAAGTTATACGAACTCGGTAATTATATATATATATATATATATATATATATATATTTATATATA
>MCJB01050758.1:3080-21554 GCA_002018475.1 Nicotiana obtusifolia | reverse complement strand
TATATATATATATTTATATATAATTTCTTTCCAAAAATTTGATAAACCTAGCAGGAATAGTATCTAATTTCACAATATTTTGACCTTCTAAGGAGTTTTTTTTTTTTTTTTTTGACCAAGTGAACACGTATATTCATCTGTATCCGTATCCGTATCCGTATAAACAGTAATGAATAAAGAAATTAAAAAGGAAAAAAACATGGAAACCAATAAATGGTAAAAGAAAAAACGAAATTCTGAAAGTTTGATTTAGCCAAACAAAAATAGCGAATAAGTTCAAAAATAAATGCTATCTTATTATGTACATACATTTTATTTTCCAGATGTAACATTTAGTTGAATTCACATTACCTGAACTAAATTTGCCTCATTTATATTAATTACATTACTTTTAATCTATATTAAAAAAGAATGTTAGTTTTCTATATTTAGTAAGTAGATTTTTAATTATAAAATTCTCATTTTATTCTTAATAACAACTTCTTGTAACAATGACATGTCATATATAAAACCACAAGATTCAAATGATATTTTATATTAAAAACAAATGCATGATTTAAGCTTTATAACTTCAACTTTTACAATTCTTAGCATTAAACTCATTTTATTTTTAAAATTACGAGTTTATATTTATTATTTGTTGCAATATATATTTATATATAAACATTTTCTCCTTATTAAAGGTATTGGATTCAAAAACCTGACGTCGTAACGTTTCATCCGTAAGCGGGCATGACCCTTCCCCGTTGAACAAAGAGGATCTATAGGGCGGGCTCACTCACATACTTGATAGGTGACCGGAATTATAGTGCTAGTTCCATTCCCCGGGAAAAAGAAAGCACATGGGTACTTTTCGGCTTCTCGAGGGCTGTGACAAGGGTTCTAAACTTATCCTATTGATTTTAGTTGAAGAAGTGCTAAGTCGGAACTTGTTATCATTACATCTTACCATGCTTCGAGATCGTTTTGATATGTTATGCACACCATTAGTTAAATATCGCAAGATCAAAAGCTTTTTCTACATTACTAAAACTTAATACATAAAATGAAACGGAAGGAATACCTGACTTTATTGCGAGGATGATGACGGGAAGCAGTTGCGTTCTTCTTCTTCTTCAGATTTCTGTTAGAATTAACAGCCATTCTTGTAGGCAAAGCTTCATGATCTTCTGATATAGACGAAAGAGACGGTTTCCAATCAGGCAAAGAACCAGCAGATCTCGCTTTCACTCGTCTCCCTCTCTTCCTCCTTTTATACATAACAATATTATTATTATTATTATTATCATCAGACGATGCTTCAGCAGTTTCAGGTACAAGGGGTCCCATTTCCTCTGCTTCAACCTGTCGCACACGATATGAAGAACAGCCACAGCACGCCACCAATTCAACAAAAAACTTCATATTTACCGGGTATGTAACGTATATATAGTCGCGTTTAGAAAAATAAAGATTGCACGAAAGTTGTTTGATAAAATGTCTATGATAGAAGTGGTTTGATCTCTCTCTCTAATTATATCTCTGTGGTATTAAGAAAAATAAAGATTGTACGAAAGGTGTTTGATAAAATGTGTGATAGAGGTAGTTTGTTTTTCTCTAGATTATATAACTAACGTTAGGATAGGAGAGTCATGTTCAGAAAATTAAAGATTGTATGAAAGGTGTTTGATAAAATGTGTATGATAGAAGTAGTTAAAGATTGTATGAAAGGTGTTTGATAAAATGTGTATGATAGAAGTAGTTTGGTCTTTTTTTTTCTATCTACACATCTCTGTTTTTCTCCGACTCTCTACAGCTCTCTCTCTATCTCCATCTCTATCTCTTTCTGCCTATGCTGGATTTTGAAGCTCTTTATTGTAGATTGGGGTAAGAGGTTTTGCGAGCAGTACGGACAGTGGAAACATTGTGTCCTTTATTGTTTTCGAGTTTGACGTTTTATCCATTCACCAAAAAACTTATCCACCTATGGTGTAAATTTGTCTACAATCACATTGGTAAATACTTATCTATACTTATGTGATAAATTGAGGTAAGAATGTGTATTAATTAACTGTGATTTAGTGATAATTATGTGCAAGAGCGGAGGCATCCCTTCGGTTATGAGTTCCACCAAATTCAATAGTTTTGTTCTAAACTTTATATTTATTTTAAGAAATTCGTTGAATATGTACAAATTATTAATTTAGAACCCAATAATTTAAGAGAACTAGAATCTCACACATACCCTAAGCTTCAAATTCGGCCTCTACCTATGATGAGTCCAGAACCAAAGTAACGCATTCGACTCCAGCGACAAAAATAATGGCCCAAAAAAAAAGATTACCTATAATGCTAGTCCCTTATGCGCAATAGATCTTTGGGCTAACAACCAACTCTAACGGATGTTGGCCTTATCCAAAGACCTATAGCGCATAAGGGCATGCGCTATAGGTCCCACCTCCAACTATGTATATGTGAAATATGTATCTTGTATTCATAGATTGGTGTAGATATTGAGAATGAGGAAGTCTTTTATAAGAGCCCAGGCCACCGCTTGAAGAAATTGTCCGCTTTGGAGCCTTCGCCCCTCACGGTTTTAAAACGCGTCTACAAGTGAGAGGTATCCAAGCCCTTATAAGGCACTCTTCGTTCTCCTCTCCAACCGATGTGGGATTCGCCTATACCAATGTGGGATTTGCCTAAGGCAAGTCTTTACATCTTTAAGGAAGAGACACTTAAGAAAATAAATGAAGTTTAGTGACCAATAACTAAAGTTTGTCAAATTATACTGATAATGAGATTAAAGCTTTTCTATGGAAATTATTCAAATTTCAGTGAGCGTGTCAAAAGTCTTATCAATACATAGAAATCAATCTTTTATTTTCTCCATCGATCTTGGTATATTGTTAATTCGTTTCCCAATTTCAAAAGCATGGCTCACTCTTAGGAAAGAGAATGTGAAACAATAATGTTAAATTTAAAATGTCACATGCAAGGCACGTTAATTTTTTTAAAATTACAAAATTAAAACTTTTTCTTCCTTCCATCTTGAGCTATTCGGTAAAGCATGAATTATTCGCACTTTGTTCCAAATTGGTGCACAAACAAGCAAATGAATCGCACTACAGAAAATTCATGAGGTGACTAAATGACATTGATAAAGGTAAAATGCACCACAGAAAGATCATGAAAACAAAACTTTCTAAACATCCCAACAAAATTTAGCATGTTACTAACTTTACTCCCAAATTGCTGTAGCTGAATACTCAAAAATTGAACAGGACACAATGACAAGATAAAAAGTAACAAGCAAATTGTCTTAAGCCTTGTCAGCCTTGGCAGCAGTGGCGGCAGCTTGACCACGGAGACGACCAGTCCTCCTTGCAGCAATAAGACCGACCTTTTGCCCAGGAGGTGCATCACGACGGACTGTGCTGGCATGACCAATATGTTGATGGTTACCACCACCATGAGGATGCTCCACAGGATTCATAGCAACACCACGGACCTTAGGCCAGCAGTTCCTCTTCACCCGGTACTTGTGGTAAGCATTACCAGCTTTGAGCATTGGTTTCTCGGTACGTCCTCCTCCAGCAACTTGACCAATCATGGCACGACATCCACTTGGCACAATCTTTTTGGCTCCTGATGGAAGCTTAACCCTGATTAAAAAATCAAAATTTAATGAAACAGATTTCAGTAAACGTCTGAACATACTTGCAAACGACAGAATGGCCATAATATCATCACAACATGTATATCAAATCTGTTTAGAGTACTGGATAAAAACATGGGACAAAGCCTGAAAATGTAAACTGACATCGTAACAATCACAAGAAGAGCAAGATTGAATGTTTTTAAACCAACTCATCACAGAAAAAAAGAGCTAACGAAAAAACATGTGGAAATTCAAGTAATTTGGGTCAACATGTAACAAGGTAAGTTTATCAAACCATAAAACGTGTTACTACGTGCAATCTTTTCCAGATACAGCACATACATACAAAATTAGGTTACAGAAAACACTTCTCACTCTTTCTTCACCACTACAGCAATGAACCTCAGTAACAAACTTATTCGCACAGTAAGACTAAATATCCCAAACAAGTATAATAGCAATGGATATGATTTAGCAAAAAGATGCCCATTTTCACATAGAGCTTCATCACAAAGACAATATAATGACACAATTAACCTCCTTCCTCAACTCCAACAGCTCATACTTCACATTAAAGTGGTCTAATCCACATATTAAATACAAATGCAACGTTAGATCAGATAACTCGGGATAGCAACCGGCTGCAAGAGACCAAGCTTTGCCTAGTTACACCAGCAAACTATATTTCTGTTTATAGGTGTCATTACAGTAAGGCTGGACAAAACTAAATCATCTTTACCACAAATTTAACCATTATCTTGACTCAGCTACTTGTTCAGCAATTATCAACCCATGATTTAATCATATTTATACAAGCTAATTTCAAGTTATTCGACTAATCAACTACCATTTATCAACCCCACACTAGTTGGGTCGACTAAAAATAACATTTTCAATCATATTAGAAAGCATTTATAAGGCTCCAAACAGTTATACACAAACCAAAATAACAGTTAACAAAAATCAAACAAAACTATAATTTGTTTCAGAAAACGATTAATAATATACCTAGTGGTACCATTATCAGGGTTGTGACTGATAACAATGGCATAATCACCAGAGCATCTGGCAAAAACACCACGATCTCCTACTTTATGCTCCACATTACATACAACAGCTCCTTCTGGTATAGATCTGAGCGGCAACACATTCCCGACCATAAGAGTAGCTTTTTTACCGCAGTAAACGAACTGACCAGTGTACATCCCTTCAGCAGCAACGAACAACTCTTTTTGGTGCTTGTAACGGAAAGGGTGACGGAATGTCACGCGCGCGAGTGGTGCTCCTCTACCGGGATCGTGTATCACTTCTGTGATTACTCCCTTTAGGTAACCGTTGCGTTCGCCGAAATCGAGGGTACGGAATCGGGCCGGACCTTTACGGTGGTGAGTGTGGGATTTGAAAACGGACCCTGCTCCCTTACGTTGTGCTCTGATTACACGACCCATTTCGCCGTCTCTCTGTCTCTCTCTCTCTCTCTCTCTCTCTCTCTCTCTCGCCGGAGGAGACGAGGAAATGATGCAAAGGAGATGATATACGTAGGGTTTTTAGGGTAAACGGTTGCCCTAGATGTGCTTTGGGCCAAGAATATTTAGTTTGAGGCCCATGCTAAATCATGGATTCAAGCCCACCCCATTGTCTTTAGAACAAAATACAAAAGAGATTTTTATCGAGCTATATTATTTTAGAAACTTATTTACTCACGCTAAAGAGGTTTTAACTTAATTATAATTTGATATACAATTTATCAAATATATATTCCCTTCGATCCACAATAAGTAATTTTTTGGCCCTTTTATTGTGGTCTAAAATATCTGATTTTTCTAGATTTCAAGAATGAATTAATTATTTTTTTTCTATATTGCCCTCGGAGTAAATAGTGTTGGAGTATGTGTTAGGAGTGTTTTTATGAAGAGATGGTAAATGTTAATATGATCAATTTCATTTACTAATTAATATTAAAAGGTGAATTTCTTAATCTGTGTGAAAACAACCAAAAAATTGCTTATTATGAAATCGAGGAAGTACTAAAAATAATCTACTTTCATTAAGTGATTTATTAGATAATCGAAAACAGAGGATCATGAATACTATTCGAAATTCAGAAGAATTGCGTGGAGGGGCTATTGAACAACTTGAAAAAGCTCGTTCTCGCTTACGGAAAGTAGAAAGCGAAGCCGAGCAGTTTCGAGTGAATGAATACTCCGAAATAGAACGAGAAAAATTAAATTTAATTAATTCAACTTATAAGACTTTGGAACAATTAAAAAATTACAAAAACGAAACAATTCAGTTTGTACAGCAAAGGACGATTTTTTAGTGATAATTTAATATCCCTAAATTATAGGGCTTTAATTAGCTTTCCAACATACCCACCCCCAAATAGCGTATCCCATCCCCACCCCATGTAACCAAAAGCCCAAAATCTCAAGTTTCACATCCTCTGCTTCTACGAAAGCACTGACATTTTGGTTGGATACTGTGGTTGGAAATTGTCTAATTTGTCTTTTATTTAATCTGTTTGCTTGTTAAAGAAAGTTCCCTTTTAACAGTTTTTGAGTTAGGACGTAATTGATATTGGAAAACTCCATTGACAACTATTAAAAAGCTTTAAAATTTTAAATTTGAAAAATAAATTTTGAAAAATTATTAGTTGTTTGAATTTGGTATTGTTGTAAATGATTCCTGCCCGTTTGTAGCGGTTGGTTAGGCTAGGCCGGTTAGAACCTCTCCGCAGTTCTCGATTCTGATTGAACTAGGGAGGATCGGTATTTTGGGAACATTTTTTGGAGTTTATATTTCAATTGTTAGAGAATTTGGTTAAGATTCGAGGTGGTTTTGGTTGGAACTTCATATTGAAACTCGAAAAGGAAGACATAAAAAAATTGTATATATTTTGTATTTTGGGTGTAGAAATGGCATACAAAATATATACAACTAACATAATTGTATATAAATTATATAAATTGTAGTTTTTTTACCGGATTCTATACGAAAAAATTATATTTAAGTTGTAGATATATTGTAGATTTTGACCGAATTTGTATATATTTTGTAAATTTTTTTAGTTACATTTCGTAAATAGGAAAACTTAGACAAAATCGGATAAATAAGTTTAAAATCTCATATATCTACGAAAATGTCCCAATACAAAATTGGTCGGTCGACGGAAACTAACTATACTAGCTAGCCAAAAAGTATATTATCAGTATATAATACATATATATTCAATATATATATATATATATATATATATATATATATATATATATATATATATATATATATATATATATATATATATATATATTGTCATTATATTTTTGGGAGCAACTAAAAATATACATTTCTTTTATTTTTCTCTCTTCTTATTTTTCTACGAAGAATTTAACTTCATTCATCTAACCGCTTAAATTAAAGATAGCCGATTGATATAAAATTTTGTATAATTTATATATAATTATATATGATTAGTATATAATTTATGTGTATTGATTAGAAAAAATAAATAATGAATATAATCGGTTATTTGTGTAATGATCTCTATTTTTCAATATTTCTCCTTTTTTCATCGATTTAAACCCACACCATTGTCTTTTCTCTCCTCTTATTTTTCAAGGAAGAATTAATATAAATAGTCGCTCATTTAATCGCTCAAACAAACTAGAAATGATGCCGGATGAATCTTTTTAAAAAATTTCTTTTATCCTATTGAGAAACATTTTGAGAAAATAACCCTATGCTAGATTTTTAAAGTACACTGGGCAAGATTTTGCTCGATCGCCAAAATTTTGAAGCGCGCTGGATAAAATTTTAAAGCACACGACACTTATAGTAATCATGCCACAATATTTTGATCATCACCAAAATTTCAACCACAAAAATTCTAATTTAGTAGCCAAGGAGTTCAATTGCTTTTCATCACATGTTCAAACTTCAATATGTGTGACATAGTAATATCTTCTTGAATCACCTTGTTGAATTCGGGGCAAGTGCACAAATAGCCATTCTTAAAGATGTTATTTAGAGATTAGTCAGTATTTATTTTGTCTTGAAATTTTAAATTAAAAATCTTAACTTCAAAATAACTCAGGACATTATTGTTTCTACTTAAACTACCGGTTCCGTTATTCGAGTCCGTATAGCTCTATAAAAATGCAAAATCAAAAAAATTATATAATTTTCATTTTTTCGTTATTATTTCTTGCTTGTAACTAAGTGAACAAGAGAGAGTAGTTGAACAATCACAAACTTTATTACGAAGATTAATCCACCATTACATTGTCATAATAACCACAAAGCAAAATATTTACTGCTAAAATAACCGCGCTGTGTGGCTATTATTAAAATACTAAGACAAACTCTTTACCACTCAAGATAACGACCCACTTTCCTATTCTTTTCCTCTCTCCACGTTTATCATTTCTAATTTTCTGGTTGCTGTCCTTAGAATATAACACAAATGTAGGACAAAAGTAGGTTTTGGTTTTAATCAGATGATAATGACCTTTAAAAATGAATCTTGAATTTTATTTTCATAGATTAACAGGCACCACAAGATAAAGCATCCGAATTTCGCATGCGTAGTTTTTAAAGATTTTTTTTTTCTCATTCGATATTCGATATCTATCTTGGAGTCCGATTAATCACGATTCGTTTCCAAAAATCTCGTTTTAAGGAAAATGCACTCTCTATCGAAGCAATCTCATACTTATAGCTCGAACGTGAAACCTCTTGTTGGACAAAAGTGATTTCATAGTTATAGCTCGAATTCAAGATCTTTAGTCGAAGAAGTACTTGCAACATATACCACCAGGGGCAGAGCTAGAACGTGACCTACTGGTTTGGCCGAACCCAACAACTTTAGTTTATTAATTTAGAAACCAGTTACTTAAACAGATTAGATTTTCAAACCTATAAACTTCAAATCCTGACTCCGCCTCTGTATATCATAATATATTTTTGATTAGAATGCGTGATCTCTTATTGGAGAAAAGCAATTTCATACTTATAGCTCGAACGTGAAACCTCTTGTTGGACAAAGGTGATTTCATACTTATAGCTCGAATCTAAGATCTCTAGTCGGAGAAGTACTTACAACATATACCACCAGGGGCAGAGCTAGAATACGACCTACGGGTTTGGCCGAACCTAACAGCTTTAGTTTATTAATTTAAAATTCAATAACTTAAACAGATTAAATTATCAAAATTATAAACTTTAAATTCTGGTTCCACAAACGTATACCATAATATATTTTTGATTAAAAATTGGGGTGCCCCTCATTCACGGGTACCGGTATCCAGTAGACTAAAAACAGTACAAGGTGAGAGAGTGCACGACATAGTAAGTCTGTCCAATAAGAGATAAATGTAATCAAGTACTTGTATAAAAGCAACCATATGAACAAGGTCCGTACAGTCCCATATGTCACTTTCCTACCCGTTTGAGGGTCCATCTCTCCCATAATTAGTACAAGCATCCTATGAAGTAGTAATATTTGACAAGTGAGCCTTTAAAAACACTTTCACGTACTACCGTTAGGTATTGGGTTGAGTCACGTTGAAAAGGAAATGTGAAAATATTATAAATCCTCCTAATTTGGAAGGGATTTAAAAAAATGTAGTAATATTTTACTGAACTCACTAAGGTGGTAAATAGTAGTAGTAATATCATGTGGAAGGTCGACAGACAGTTGCGAATTTCTTCTAAGCTTATGAGTAGTATTAGTATTATTTTTGTATTTTTTTAATTTCTGGTTCATTATTATTACTTGTGTCATTTGCTTCCTCTTTCTTGTTACCTTATTATTGCAATTGTTTGGTATTTTATTTTTACTGTTTCTTGAACCAAAAATCTACGACAAACAACCTCTTTATATTCATAAAATAAGAATAAAATCTGCATACACATATATCTTTTCAGGCACTACTTGTAGGATTGTTGTAGTCCTAAGGTGGTAAATTGCTCATTACTAAAGGATTTTAGTGTGAAATATCTGATTAGGATGGTAGAATCTCAATCATCTCATCATTCAAGAGGGATCCAAAGTTTCTACAACTTTTAAAGTTTTATATATTGACTCATTATACTTCTAATATTATATGTTCAAATTTAAAATTTGTTGAAATTTTAATTTTTACATTATATATCAATATTCTAGTGGTCTAAAGAACATATTTTGAACTGCAATAGATAGGGAGTGACGAGCAAGAATTTTACTAAGCGGAGTTAAAATATAAATTATAAGAGATCCTGGAGTTATGTAATCTATCTATCAAAATCCAAGCAAACAATCAAAGAAAAAGATTAAAAATTTAGAAGATTAATTAGCATATTTCTATCTAATCAGCAAGAGATCGTATTCCCAAAATCTCTACAGCCCTCCATCTAATTACTTTGTATAATTAACTACATTATACTATGTAATATATTATCATTACTTAAAGTTATCTACTAGTAAGTCACGAGACAATATTTAAAAGGAATCTCTTCTATCTTTGTGCTTCAAATCTCTGTTGCTTCCCATGTTCCTTGTCAGAACTCCTGCACATTCAATAATGCAGTAATATTCAGTCAGCAGCACCCAAAAGTGAAGAATAACAAAGTGACTGACTAGTCGAAAAATCAGTTCGGTGCATGAAGCATCCGTATTCACGTAAAATTCCTAAAAGAGCCACGTCCAGTGGCGGAGCTATATAGTTCCAAGGGGTGTCAACTGATACCACTTAGCCGGAAAAATACACTATTTAGATAGGTAAAAAATATTTTTTAATGTACATATGCTATGTATTGAATACCTTGACTATGTATTGAATCCCCTTCACTAGTATATTTATTTTTTTAAATTTTAACACCTATTAGTGAAAATTTTGGCTCTGCTATTGGCCACATTGTAAGGGTATGTGATGTAGGCAACCTACTTTAATACAAGTATCAGTGACTATTTCACGTCGAACCCGTAACCTACGTATAGGTCACACGGAAACAACTTTATCTTACACAAGTATCAGTGACTATTCCACGTTGAACCCGTAACCTAAGTATAAGTCACGGAAACAACTTTACCTTATTAAGTGACTGGCAAATTTAACTAAAAACTCCAAACTCCAGAAGAAAGACTAGCTTTTCCTTTTTTTATCTCGAAATAAGTTACATTTTGTTCACGTGAATGAAGTCATGAATCCAAGTTCACATGAGATAAAAATCAATTGAGAACCAGTATATTTTGTCAAATATAGAACAGAAGAAAAAAGACTGATAAAATGGAATTTCAAGAATCAAAACAATAAAATAAAAATCATATACAAAGAGAACTAAAATATAACCAACTTAACTTCTATACGCTAATAATGTAGAAAAAAATAAAATTTATAATATCTGCATACTTCAATCCAAAATTTAATCTTGACTTGTTCTTTTAAAATTATGTGTTCAAAATTAGCAGTTGTTGAAGCTTAATGAGTTTATATATATATATTCCTCGCTGATAGTATTAATGTAATTTAACACGTTGTAACAATTGAATGCCTTAGTTTTGCTATTGATAAACGGATTTTGGCCCTAACTTAACCTCAAAAACTAGCTTATTAAAGACCTCAAATCCATGTGAGACAACTCTAACACATCTCTCACGGTCATGGCTGCACTCTGTAGCATGTACAACATAAATGATGGCCCAATATCGGTAACAATAATTGGAATGAACTTGGCTCTAATAAGATGATAAATGAACCTTAGGCGTGAATATCTCCAAAAGTTAGCTTATGAGATAAAATACCTCAAATCTCACCGACGTGGAATCACTCAACAGCTTTAACACACACAAAAAAAAAGAAAAAAAGAAAAAGGAGTCAAGAAATTACCATCTGGTTTACAATGAGGTGGATCTTCAAAAAGTGAAAGTGAAAGTTGTTTATAAGCCAAGCCAATATCAAGAATTATAAGACCAGAATTTGGATCATCAACACTAATTCCTTTAACTGGTAACCACACAAAAAGCTCTTCTTGTGAAAGGCCATGAACTCCAGTAAGGCAACCATAAGTTAAATTAGCTTTAACATAACTTTCATAAAAGACCATAGTATCAAATTTTGTTAAACAGGGGCCATTTAAGAAAACTTCAAGAAGACCATTTGATGAAAAATTGTAAGATTTTACTTCTTTTGGGAGTAGACCAGCTGGTAAGCCTTTGGATTTGAGGAGATCATGAATTGACATGGGTTGAGAAAGTGGGAAAGAGAAGAAAAAGAAGAAGAGTAAAAGAAATGGAAACTGATAATATTGAAGGAAAGCCATGAATGAAGGAAATTATGAGAGGAATTTTCGGTTTTGATATCCTTTATTAGTTGGAGTGGGAAGGAGGGGTTTAAGGAAATGAGGATGGAGTTTTGGGATATAGAAAGACTTTTTTTAAAAAATTATTTTTTTAGATCGATTTTGAAAATGCTTTTCTTGAACCGAAGGTATGAAATAATTTTTCTATCTCCCACAAAATAGAGTCAGGGGCGGATCTATGTTGACCGTATCGAGTGCTGTCGCACTCATTAACCACGACGCAAATTCTGTATAATTATATAGAAAATATAAAGAATACTGGTATAAAGAACTAGCAAGCACCCATTAAACAAAAAGTCTTCTGGGTGCTTTGGTTAAGAGGTGAGAATAGAGTGCACAAATATGAAAGGGCTAGGGATTGATTCTTGCATGAACCAATTTTTTTATATGGCCAGAGAGTGAGCACCCACTACTTTAAAATCCTAAATCCGCCACTGAATAGAGTTAAGGTCTATATATACCCCCAACCACCCCAAACCCTACGCGTAGAACTACACTAGGTATGTTGTTTGGTGGTGGTGGCTAAGGCTGGCTAGTGGTCCGGTTTCAATCGGACCAATTAAAGAGGGGAGGCTACTGGTCCGCTGGCGAAACGGTTTTAGGGATTTCGACCGGAGGAAAATTGGTCCGGAACCGGACGGACCGGTTCGGCAGTGGCAGTGCTTTATTTAAATTATAGACGTTGCCAACGGCTCTATTGAGGAAATAGTCGTTGGGCAACGGCCAAAAACGGCTATTTTAACCCCATAACCCCGTAACTATTTTTTCTTATAAATATCCCATTATTGAAAAGGTTAAAGTAGCTATTGCCTTTATTTTTAGAAATAAAAATCAACAAAGAAAAAGAGAATGGGAAAGAAAATGTATAGAATTAGGAATGCCGATTAGGAGAGTTCCAAAAGAAGATTCTACTAGGTGGAACACTCTATATGAAGCATTAACGATTGCTTACGAATATAGAGAACCTATAACTCAAATGTATAATAAATATTTTATGGAACTTTACCACCATAAGGAGGAAGATTGGAACCTTGTTGAACATCTCCTCCAATTTTTAGAAAAATTTATCATGCTACTTTAGAATTTTCTGAACAGTATTATCCAACTACTCCTACTATGTTATACTATATAGCTAGCATATCCGAATTATTAAAATTATATAAGCAATACGCTTCATATAAAATGGCTGTACAAGCTATGATTGAAAAATTTAAAAAATATTTTTTCTCAATTCCTCAACTTTTTTACATTGCTTTTGTATTGCATCCTGCATTTAAATTAAATTTAACTGAACGACTTGTTCGGAAAATATATACAAATTTAGATATTACACCTCTTGAAATTGCAACTAACAAGTAGCCGAGTGTAGATGTTGCTCAAGGTAAAGTTTCTACTGATTTTCAGACTGTTTTCGCAAAGTACAGAGCTTGGGCAGAGAGTGCTACACCAACTGCATCGATATTTTCAACCGATGAAAGTTCTTCTCAATTAAGCAAACGGCATGCTGGGATGAGCAGCTTTGGAGGACTTGATCAGAGGCTGCTTTCAAAACAAGATGACTACGGGGAGGAATATAGCGAGTTCCAAGTTTACTTGATCCAGTATCCGAAGAAACTTACAAGTTTTGGAACTCACGATCTATTGGATTACTGGAAGAGTCAAGAAGCACAATTTCCAATACTCTCAAAAATGGCCCGCGATATCTTGACAATTCAAGCGTCATCAGTTGCGTCGGAGAGCGCTTTTAGCCAGGAAAGATTTCAGATTGGAGATCATCGACATTCACTGAGAGAAGAAGCAATGGAGACAAGAGTCCTATTCAGAGATTGGATCAAAACAGAGCGAATAAATTTTGGAATAACGGAGCTTTCACAGAAAAAAGATAGAGCATACATGGATCAAATATTGAGCGACGGAACAAGCGAAGAAGGGAATCAAACCAACGAGACGGAAAATGAAGAAGATCAAGAAGAAGATGACGACGAACCGGAACAACAACAACCTGTTCCAAAGGAAAAGCCTACAGCTATATTAAAAAAATTAGCGAGCATGTTTAAAAGAATATAATTTTATACATCAAATTACATATTAATAAAATTGCTCCAAGTTCACATCACAACTCTTGTGTTCTTATATTTTATAATTTGACTAACTTTGTATATATTTCAAGGTTTGAAATTTGAATCTAATTCAAAGTTTGTAAGAATATTATTGTAACTTCTTTAATTCTAAGTTTTAACTTTGAAACATACTTTTCATTTCAAATATATATTCAAAGTTAGTAATATTTAGTTGTTATATTTTCAAAAACTTATAATTTCCTTCTACTAGACTTTGAAACTAATTCAAAGTTATTTCCTTCTACTATAGTACTACAAAATTTATAATTTTACTAACTTTGTATATATTTCAAGGTTTGAAATTTGAATCTAATTATAAATTTTGAAACTAATTCAAAATTTGTAAGAATATTAGTGTAACTTCTTTAATTCTAAGTTTTAACTTTGAAACATATTTTTCATTTATTTATAAAGTTAAATAAAGGAGGCAAATGGCAATTATTAAAAAAAAATATTTAAAAATAGAATAACCGGGTGACCGGCTGGACCGGATCGAATAAAACCGGTAGACCGGCCACCGGTACCGGTCACAATCCAGTCAGAGCATTTTTAATTGGGGGGACCCGATCGGAAATGACCGGTTAGGTCCGGTTCTCGCCCAGTAAACGTACCGGACCGGAAAAAAAAATCCGTTCCATGACCGGACTGGACCAGTTACCACCCCTAGTGGTGGCGTCGGTCTTAAATTATGCGCGCCTTGATTATTTTTGATTATTTGTTATTTTAAATCAGTATAAGTATTGAATAACTCTAGCACAGCCGTACAGTTTATGAGTTTTGAACTTGATATTAAATTCATAGTTCGTTTTAGTTATACGATTCGTAATTAAATACTTATACATATTTAATAATTTTTTTACTACAAATATAAAATAAGTAAAAATTATTGAATAAATACGAACTTATAGCTAATATTTATTGTTGCTTGAGTCGAGGGTTTATCGAAAATAACCTTTTTATCTTTACAAAATATGGATAAATTTTACGTACACACTATTCTCTCAAGACCTTACCCATAAGATTATACTGAATCTGTTATTGGTCCTGAACTGGTTACCAAGGGGATAGGAAGAAAGTCTGTTTAACAAGAGAGGTGAAGAGGCAATTTAATTTTAGTAAGGTTGCCTTTAGTTGTAGGGACAAAGGACATATGATTGATTTGACTTCATTTGTTTTTCTTTTTTAATTAATTTAAGCTATACACGTTGTGCGCGTACCCATCTTAATAAATATAAAATTTTAACAAAATTAAATATTTTATTATAAATTATTTGATTTACGAAATAAAGATGGAAGAGATACAGTGTCATTGAAAATTCAAGTAAAAATATAAAATATCAATCAATTTTTCAATTTAAAGAAATACTTATAAATTAAATTATGAATAGTGAAATAAGTACTATTTGTAAACCTAATAATAGCTGGTATATGTAGAAAAAATATTGTTAAAATACTTTCCGAATCAAATTTTAATAAAAGCTAAACGTATAAATTATCAATCAAACATCTAAAGACACACTTATGAATTGATTTTTATGAATAACGAATAGGTAATATGAAAGGAAAATAGAGGGACAAAATTATTCTTATGTGATTAAAAATTTAAAATATAATAATAAAAGCCCACGTACAAAACCAAAACTATGTAGAATCAATTTGTATCATATTTTTCTTGTCAGGAAAACCTTTTCCTTTTTTTTTCTTTTTCTTTTTCTAGTCTTTTGTTTTCTTGATATATTGCATCCTTACGAGGGAACTCCAAAACCAACCAAATTGAACTTTCAAATTAGATAATTACCACATAAAATTTAAGGCCTCTTTTGTATAGGACCAGGAGGTTATTACAAGACAAACATTCTAGATAAAGCAAACCTATCTTACATGGCAAATCTATCTACAAGCGGGTCCCTCTCGACATGTGAAGGACTTTAGGATTAGGACAATTATCCTTTATCGATCACAGAATTGTCTTCCAGGCAATAATAAAACAAATACTTCATCAATGAACATGGGCAACAATGCTCTCCCATCTAAATTTTCCAAATAATATTATATTTATATTACACAATTAATAAGGAAATGATTTCTAAAAGGTTAAATTTTTTAATTGATTTTTTTTTTTGGTAAATAATTTAATTGTATTAATCACCAATATAAAGTATTTACAGAGCCATAGCTAAGCCAACAAAGCTAACTATCTAAAATTGGAATTAAAAGTCTATACAATATACTATCTACTCAATTTCAAAGATGTTTCAAAACAGACAATTCCTTAAGTTTATGGACAATCCCAGAAGAGGCTCGTGCACAGCAGACATAGGCTATCTCTTCAGCAATGTCCTCCCAGCACTTGCTTTTGTGTTCAAATATTCTAATATTCCTCTCAATCCATATATGGTAACTCGTCTCTGCATACACCAATTTAAAGATTTGAGCCTGTTGAGATTTTCCTTTAGCACATTTGATGGTCCATTGGCTAAAGTCATCCCAGTTCATGGAGTTCACCTTCTGTATCTTATCCATTGCCAAAATTTGTGCCAGATTCTCCTAGTATATTCACATTGCACAAGTAAGTGATCTCGTGTCTCCTCTTGCATCTGGCACAATGTACATTATGTGTTGACATTCATCCCCTATTTACTCAGTCTATCAGCAGTTAAAACTCTGTTGTGCATTATCAACCACATTATAAACTTTGCTTTTGGGCGCGCTGCATTGTTGAACATAAGACTTCTATTCAACTCTTGGGTAGTCACCGAGCAGGTTAAAGTAAATCTGCCTTAGCAGACTCTTCTTTGCATTTTGTTCCCACCACTACTAGAAATCAGGAAAATAGATACCAAGAACTAGCGATCAAAGTTGGTCTGCCAAAAAAAGCGACCAACTTTGGTCGTCAACATAGACAAAAAAAATGAAAAAAAACCTTAATTAAAATAGCGACCAATATAGGTCGCCAAGTGGTCGCCAATTTGTTCAACATTTTGACCGACCTGGTCAAACGAAGCTGGTCAAAGAAAATTCAACATGGCGACCAACTTTGGTCGCTAAACTGGACCCACGTTCAATATTGGCGACCAAAGTTGGTCACTTAGGGATGGAAAATTTTCTGGTGACAAAAGCGACCGTAGGTGGTCGTACTTGAATATTAAATTTAATACGAAATTAAATTAGCGACCAACTATGGTCGCTTAACAGATGGGAAATTTTCTGGGACCTTAGCGACCGAAGTTGGTCGCTATTCTTGAATATTTAATTTAATAAGAAATTTAATTGGCGACCAACTGTGGTCGCAATAGGTGGGAAATTTTCTGGGAGATTGGCGACCGCAGTTGGTCGCTAGGCTTGAATATTAAATTTAATAAGAAATTAAATTAGCGACCAACAATGGTCGCTTATAAGATGAGAAATTTTTTGGGGACATTGGCGACCACAGTTGGTCGCTATTGGTGAATATTAAATTAAATAAGAAATTACATTGGCGACCAACTGTGGTCGCTTATAGGAAGGAATTTTATTGGTGCCATAATGGACCAAAAGTGGTCGCTAATATATATACATAAATATAGTAAATGTATAAATATAGTAAGTGTATATGTACATATATAATATATAGTACATGTACATAAATAAATAAATATTTATATAATAAAGTGTATGTACATATATAGTATATTATATATAAATATGTACATATATAATATATTGTATAGTGTATTGTATAGTGTATTATGTAATATACACTATATTCTATATATAGTATAACGTACTATACGTCAAGTTATATATGTATATGTATAGTAAGTGTATTGCATATACTAAGTGTATCTTACAATACACTTAGTGTATATATATACACTAAGTATATTGCATATACTAAGTGTTTATATATATACACTAAGTATATTGCATAGTATAGAATACTACATACATAATAAGTATATTATATAATAGACTATACTATAATGTGTGTGTGTATATATATATATATATATACACACACATTATAGTATATTATATATATAACTTGATATATGTAGAGTGTATTGTATAATAAACTATATAAATAAATATGTACATACATAATATAGTATATGTACATATATAAATATATAAAGACAGTATATATATATATATATATATATATATATATATAAATATAGTAAATGTATAAATATAGTAAGTGTATATGTACATATATAAATATATATAAACATGTACCTAAATAAATATGTACACTAAGTATAGCGTACTATATATCAAGTTATATGTGTATATGTATACTAAGTGTATTGCATATACTAAGAGTATCTTACATTACACTTAGTGTATATATATACACTAAGTATATTGCATAGTATAGAATAGTACATATATAATAAA